>CAWLCK010000012.1:0-81000 GCA_963855885.1 Coenonympha glycerion | reverse complement strand
AGCAGTCGCTCGCGCTCCGCACCATCGCCGGAGCGCCACGCTTCGTGCGGAACCAGGTCATCTCCAGGGACCTGCACATGGAGAGCCTCGACGACCACGTTCGCCGCCTGAGCACCTCAATGTTCGCGCGCGCCGACGGAGCGCGGTCCCAGCATCTGCGGGGCATCGCGCCATACCATCGGCGGCCGCCGGACATCAGGGGTGTAGTGTGTGTAAGAGGACTTTAGTCTATGTAAGCATATTGTATTGACTGTAGAGGGGTAAGGGAAGCATTAAATGGCGGTTCGCTGTACGAAGTGGTCGTGTTTTATTTAATAATATGTAATCCGATCCAAAACGCCTCATGGCGACCCTGCCTGCGACGATGTTACAGCGCAAGCGGTTTTCGCGATAATACTTCATAAGAATTTATTTTTCCGCGAATGCAAAACATTATTGCGCGCGACGAAAACGTGTCGAGTGTCGACGGACAAAGTAAAATTAAATAAAATGGGCAACAAATGTGCAAAATGCATATGTGAAAACAAAGAGACAGTTCTATCGCAATATGGTGGAGGAGCAAACGAAGCGGGAGCCGATTCGTCTACACATATCTGGACCAACAACATACTGATTTCCACGCTGATAGCGATATGCCTGCTGGCAACGTTATTCTTCATGTATAAACAATACCGAAACTGCCACACGAACATTATAAGGAGAGAAATTAGGGAAGACGCTATGAAAAGGTTCCGACTGAGGCTGTCCGGCCGAAATCAAGAGAGTCCGGAAAATCAAACATCGCGTCAAGTGTAAGCGTATACCCTGGCCTGCACCGGTTTCGAACAAATGAACTAAGTATGAGTGAATAAAGTATGGACTTATTGGTAATTAAGTGACTATAATTATATTAAGTTATGTTTTAAGCTCGATAGTTATGGAGGTATGTATTTTTACAATAATTTCTTATTAGAGTTATGGAAGAGGACCTTATAAGTATCCTAGAGGAATTAATTAATATTAAAAAATACTTAATTAAGAAAGGGAAATTAAGGTATAAGGGAAACGTAATTAGAAATAAGTTATGTGAATGCGAAAATATTATTAAGAGGAAAGATGAAATACTGAATTTTCTTTATAAAAGTAAAGACATAAAATTTTCGGATTCTTTAAGTTCTGTTATAGAAAGTATAAATGCTACTTATAAGGAAATTTTGAACCTATGTACGAAATATAATAGTGATAGTAATAGCGATAGCGAATCCAGTAGCCATTCAATTAGTATCAAAATGGAGTTCGATTTAAAGACCGCATGTAACCTAATAAAAGTACTAGAGGGTGATCAACAAACCATTATTAGTATTATTGACTCTATCGAAATGTATTCGGACATGTTGTTGTAGTGTAATAATATATTATGTCAATTAAACAGTCTTGAATCAGCAAGTGGTGTTTTACTACATGGTGGCAGCGGTGAAAAAAGATTTAAATGGATTAGACTCAGATTTAGCCGCATTTATTATTGTGGAATTGTGATTAGTACGCGAGTGAATAAGTTATAGTGATGGAACACGCGTGACCGCCGCCGGAGCTGAGTATCGAGGGCAGCCCCGCGGCGCGGGCCGAGGCGTGGACAAAATGGTGGAAACAGTTTGAGATATTTCTCAAGGCATCGGGTACGATAAAGGAGACACCCGATGTGCAGGCCAGCTTGCTAATAAATCTCATCGGTCCTGAAGGTTATGAAATATTTTCCACATTTACGTACGCTAAGGACGAAAGTGCAGAAAATTTAAAATCTTTAAAAAACAAGTTTGATGCCTACTTCGGCACACAAAAAGCCAACGTCACGATGCGGCGGTTTAAATTCTTCACCAGAAATCAGAACGATGGTGAAACAATCGGCAAGTACGTTACTGCACTCAGATTACTTAGCCAAGATTGTAAGTTTGAACACTTAACGGATGAGTTAATAAAAGATCGTATCGTTTGCGGTATAACCAATAATGTCGTTCGAGATCGATTATTGAGAACCGACGACTTAAATTTAACGAAGGCGATACAAATATGTGAGGCCGATGAGATATCGAGACACGAAAGTCGACAAATAGAGGAGGCGAGTTCGAGTGGCCGGGTCGATGCGGTGGCCGGGCGCAGCGCTCGCGCCGCAGCGACCGGGCGGGCGCAGCAGAGCGGCAGCGGCGCCGACGGGCTGTGGCGTGCACGCAGCTCCTGGCGCGGAGCTGGCGGGGCGCGACGGCCGGAGCGCGGGGTGACGCGCAAGGAGCGTCGTGCGTGCCGGCGCTGCGGAAGTGATTCCTGTGAGGTGCAGCGGTGTCCAGCGGTCCAGGCGATTTGTTTTTCCTGCGGGGGACGCGGCCATTTTTCTCGCGTGTGTACAGTGCCCGGTAAGCGAGTGCATAATCTGAGTGAATGTGTTGAGTCGGAAAGCTCTGATGATGATGATATCATCTATGTGAATGTGATCGGTGATAGTGAAAATAATAATCAAATGCGGTCAAAACAATGGACGGAAATATTGGATTTTAATGGTAAGCGATTATCCTTTAAATTAGACACGGGGTCGATGTTAAATATTTTATCAAAAATGGATTATATTAAACTAGGTTTCAGTATTAAAGATTTAAGTCCCTACAGTGGAAGAGTACACTCTTACACCGGCAATATTGTACCAATAATAGGTCAGTGTAACCTATTGTTTAAATATAAGCAGCTCAAATATAATGTTAAGTTTGTCATATGTAATATGAAATGTCAAAATATTCTAGGATTGAATGCCTGTGTTAAGCTAGGCTTGATTCAACGGGTGGATGTACTCGATATTGATAGCGGATACACTGATTTATTTTCGGGTCTAGGGAAATTACCTGGAATTCATAAGATCGTTATAGATAAATCGGTTCAACCGAGTATATGTCCGTCGCGAAAAATTCCACTAGGGCTTAAGGATAAGCTTTACGATGAGTTACAGCGTATGGAAGAGCTAGGGGTAATTCGTAAAGTGCAACATCCAACGGAATGGGTCAACGCTTTCGTAATCACTGCAAAAAAGAACGGAGACATCCGTGTGTGCTTAGACCCGAGACCATTAAACTGTGCGATCAAACGCGCGCACTTCACTCTGCCCACGGTGACCGACCTCGCGTCGAGGCTTAGCGGGGCGCGTTTCTTTAGTGTTCTCGATGCGCGCTGTGGCTTCTGGATGCTGCAGCTGGACGACGACAGCGCGGACCTGTGTACCTTTAGTACACCGTTCGGGAGGTATCAATTCCTGCGTCTGCCGTACGGCATAAGCTGTGCACCGGAGATGTTCCATGCGAGAGTACGCCAACACCTGGAGGACCTGGAAGGGGTCGACTCATTCATAGACGATATTGTTGTGTGGGGTAAAACTCGGGAAGAGCATGATTTACGTTTAAAACGGTTATTAGAGAGAGCACGGGAAATAGGCATGAAATTTAATAAAGATAAATGCAAATTTGGTGTTACAGAGATAACATATTTAGGACATATTTTTGATGAGCGCGGTATGAGACCAGATGTTAACAAAGTAAAAGCTATTTTGGAAATGCCTGAACCTAGCGATAGAAAATCTTTGGAACGGTTTCTAGGTATGATTAATTACCTTGCAAAATTTGTACCGAATTATTCGCAGTCAGTAGCGGTGCTTAGGGGTCTTCTCAAAAGGAATGCAGAATGGGTTTGGGATGCTGTGCATTCAGAGGCTGTAAAGTCATTGAAACGTAAAATTGCATCGGCACCGGTTTTGGCGCTGTACTCCACGGAGCTCCCGGTAGTGTTACAGGTCGATTCAAGTTCGGAGGCGCTTGGCGTGGCGCTTCTCCAGGAAGGCCGTCCAGTGGAGTTCAGCTCTATGACCCTCAGCAGCTGCCAGGTTCGCTATGCACAAATCGAAAAAGAAATGCTAGCTATTGTCTTTGCATGTGAGCGTTTCCATCAGTACATCTTTGGAAGAAGCGACGTGACAGTACAAAGCGATCATAAGCCTCTTGAAGCGATCTTTAAGAAACCGTTAGCGGCCGTACCGGCTAGGTTACAGCGTATGCTGTTGCGCGTTCAGAAGTATGATTTTAAGGTAATATACACTCCCGGAAAGTATATGTATATCGCGGATACGTTATCTCGAGCTCCGTTATCAGACCGCATGTATGAAAATTTGAATGAAAGTTTAGAGGCTCAAACTTGCTTTATGATTAATAATTTGCAATTTAGTGATCAGAAATTAAATTTAGTTAAAGAACACATAGTGAGGGACGAGGAATGTCAAGACTTAGTTAAATATATAATGGAGGGATGGCCTAAAAATAAATATGAGGTGAAAGTTAATCTTAGAGTGTATTGGTCATACCGTGAGAGTCTGCAGTACGTAGACGGGCTGATTCTAAAGGATTATTTGCTATACATACCGGCAGCCTTGAGAGGAGATATGCTGGAAAGAATTCACGAGGGACACCTCGGCATCGAGCGGTGCAAGCGGCGCGCAAGGCATGTTATGTTTTGGGCAGGGATGTCACGCGATATCGAGCGCGTGGTTCGCGAGTGTGTGACGTGTGAGCGGCATGCGCCGGCACCGCGTCGGGAGCCTCTGTTACCGCACGCTGTACCGTAAGTGCCCTGGCTCAAAGTCGGCTCAGATATATTTGAATACGCGAAAAAGTACTATCTCATTTTAGTCGATTATTTTTCCAACTTTGTTGAAGTGAACGAATTAAACAGAATTAATAGTAGGTCGGTAATAAAAGCTATGAAGGAGCAGTTTGGAAGGCACGGCATTCCGGCTGAACTGGTGACCGATAACGCGATGGCTTATTCATCAAATGAGTTCCAAGCCTTTCTGAAAGCATGGGATATTAAACATGTAACGTCGTCTCCTCTGTACCCAGCAAGCAATGGAAAAAGTGAACGCAGCGTTCGTACGGTTAAAGCTTTACTTAAAAAATCCATTGACTCTGGTAAAGACTTTGAATTAGCACTATTAAATTTCAGAACGACTCCACGAGAAAACATGGATTCCCCTGCACAAATCCTTATGGGTAGGAGACTGAACACTCGATTACCTACGTGTCACACGTTATTAGGTCAACCGGTTGACCGTCAAAAGAATCATAATGCCCTGTTGGAGCAGCAACAAAAACAAAAATTAAATTATGATCGGACTGCGAAAGCCCTTCCACCACTTGACGTCAATGACAAAGTGGTGATAGTGGACGGTAAGGAACGTAAAGGCGGGAAGGTGGTACAGCAGGCTAGGGAACCCAGGTCGTATATAGTCGAGGATCAAAGCGGGCGTAAATTTCGGCGAAATAGGCGACATCTCGTGCGTAGACAGCTGACTAGAGAGGGTGAGGGGTCAGGGGAGCAGATAAAAAGTGAATCCGATGTAGGTGTATCAGTTCAACCAAGTACAAGTACTAAGGCGGAAGAAGGTTGCGATTCGAAAGATAACACTCCTCGTGAGACTTATCCTTCGCCCTGTGGTCCAAGGACGACAAGACGACGAGCTCGATTGAATCTAAAAAATGTTATAGAACAGTAAAATTAAATTGCTTTGGTAATAATTAGTTATGGAGTAAATTGCATGCATTATTGTCGCGGAAATATATTAGAAGTAATTTTTAAAATGTAAAATTATAATAATATGTTATATTTTTAGTTCTCAGTACTAGATACTTAGTGCATGAAGATACTGATTGTATAAAAGTAATATTATTGTCACAAATGTAATTTAATACTAAATTCCAAATGTTATATTTGTTCCAAATGTTATGTTTTTGTGAGAAGATGGATAAAGAATATTATACATTTCTATGTTATATTTAGAGAATTCAATATTAATAATTTTAGGGAACTATAATCAGTACAATTCGTTTTATTTTAGAAGGGAAAAGATGTAGTGTAATAATATATTATAATGTGACAGATTATGTGGGTAGTCTAAATATAAATGTCAATTAAACAGTCTTGAATCAGCAAGTGGTGTTTTACTACAGTTGTCACCATCCGGTCAAAAATTGCTTATTAAATTCATCTTAAAAAGTAGGTTAACGCAAAGCGCGAAATTACGCATGCTATCCGATTACAACTCTATGAATGACTTAATTAAAGATTTAAAAACTAATCTACTTACAAAAAAATCGGCTACGGCCGTACAATCAAAATTACAAAATATTTATCAAGGTCATCGCTCGATAGAGCAGTACGGAAGCGAAATCGAAAAACTATTTTCAGACCTCACTATAGCACAGGCAGATGGAAATCCCGAAAATTATACAGTACTCAAACCCATCAACGAGAAGCTTGCCGTCAAGCGTTTTTCGGACGGATTAAGAAACACACGATTAAGCACTATAATAGCGGCACGCAATTACGACCATCTAAAGGATGCTATCCAGGCTGCGAAAGACGAAGAGCTGAATACAGCATCATCGTCAAAAGCTGAAGTCATGCAGTTTTCCCACCGTGGAAGAGGTAAGCCTTACAATTACAATAATTATGGTCGAGTCAATTATAATTTTAGGGGTCACAGAGGAAAACCTAATTTCAATTACTGGGGTAATAATAGCTCATTTTCCAGGGGATACCACAATAACAATAATTTCCGCGGGAGACCACCGCGCGGACCCGCCTCGCAGTCAAATCGCGGGCGAGGTCGAATGACCCAAGGTAGAGGTTATTATCGTGGATATAACCGCGCTAACATACATCTTGCGCAAGAGACTCATGAGGGAGAAAATCCTAATTCCGAAGTACAAAATAATACGCATCAGTTTTTTCGTACCTAAAGAATATAATATTTTAACATGCGACATAAGTAATGCGAACTATGTCACGTTGTACGAGTACGTGACCAACGCCCGCTGTATCATGTTACTCGATACCGGGGCATCTTTGTCAGCGTTAAATGCATGTAACGTACCTAAAGGTGTGCAAGTTTATAACGATAATATAATTATAAACGGTATTGGAGGTAAAACTATTTCTAAAGGCTATGTTTATTTAACTATGAAAACTTATAACGGTTCGTTTTTCACACATAAATTTTATTTGTTCGAGAAACTGCCTTGTCAATCAGATGGTATACTCGGTCAAGATTTTTTCGATAAATTTAGTTCGGTGCAATTTGATTTAGAAAACTCTTTATTAACTTTAAAAGATCGGGAAAACAGTCACAGTCTAAACTTATATAGGAAACCGGAAATCAGCAAAACATTTTTAAATATTCCGCCTAGATGTGAATCTATACATTATATACCATTGGATAGTAACATAAACCATGACTGCGTAATATGCCCAAAACAAATTCAAGAAAATATATTTTTGGCAGGTTCGATAGTAAAACCAAAAAATAATATTATCCCAATTAGAATACTTAATACATGCGATAAAAATATTTTACTACCTATTTTCAAACCCGATTTAGAATCATTAGAAAATTATCAAACTCTTTCATTTAATAAGTGCGAATCAAACTCGCACCGGGCACGAACATTGTTATCGCTGTTGAAATTGGATCACTTGCATTCTGACGAAAGGCAAACAGTCGAGTCCATTTGTGCAAAATATGCTGACATCTTTCAATTACCGGGCGATAAGCTTACAACGACAAACGTGTACGAACAATCTATTATTTTAAAACCGCATTCAAAACCCGTTTATACGAAACCATACCGTATTCCTAACAGTTTAAAATCGGAAGTCGATAGTCAAATAAATAAAATGTTAAATGACGACATTATAGAGGAAACGTGCAGTGAATGGTCTAGTCCTATATTATTAGTTCCAAAAAAACCGGGTGTAGCAAAAATTGGAGATTAGTAGTGGATTATCGGAAATTAAATGACACAATACAAGACGATAAGTTTCCGTTACCAAATATTAATGAGATACTCGATTCTTTATCAGGAGCCATATATTTTTCGCATCTAGATCTTAGCCAATCTTACTATCAAGTTACCTTGACTCCAGATAGTCGCAACGTCACGGCTTTTACGACAAACACGGGTCAATATCGTATGAAAAGATTACCAATGGGTTTAAAAATTAGCCCTAGTGCTTTTTCACGAGTAATGACAGTAGCTATGTCAGGACTCACATACGAAAAATGTTTCATATATTTAGACGATCTTATAATTTTTGGAAGGAACTTACAGCAACATAATAAAAATCTTTTAGATGTGTTCGAAAGATTAAGAAAAGTTAATTTAAAACTTAACCCAAACAAATGTCAATTTTTAAAAACAGAATTATTATATTTGGGACACACGGTTACGAAAGATGGAATTTTACCCGATCCTAATAAAATAGCAGTGATAAAAAATTACCCAACGCCAAAAAATGCAGATGATGTTAGACGATTTGTTGCTTTCAGTAATTACTATCGAAAATTCATAAAAAACTTTGCTGAATTAACATTACCATTAAATAAACTTTGTAGGAAGAATGTGCCATTTAAATGGTCAGAGGAATGTGGAAAATCATTTAATGCATTAAGAGAAGCGTTAATGTCACCACCTATACTTCAATATCCGAATTTCTCATCAGAATTTATCTTACAAACCGATGCTTCAAATATGTCGATTTCAGCAGTGCTTTTGAATAATAATTTACGACCTGTAGCGTATACTAGTAGACCTTTAAATAATTCAGAAAAAAATTACCCGACTATCCAAAAAGAAATGCTCGCTGTTGTTTGGGGAATTAAATACTTCCGACCATATTTGTTTGGTAGAAAATTTACTATAATGACGGATCACAAACCATTAGTATATTTATTTGGCATAAAGGACCCTAGTAGTAGATTATTAAAGTTCCGTTTAACACTTGAAGAATATGATTTCAAAATAGTTTATATAAAAGGCAAAGATAACGTAATAGCGGATGCATTATCTCGGATAAGTATTACATCAGATGAATTAAAGGAAATGAATAGTAAAATTATGACAGTAATGACGAGAGCACAGAAGAGAAGAGCGGAAGAAAAGAAAGTGATGAATGAAATTAATAAGGATGAAAGTGTTATCCCTAGTGTATCTACCGATAAATGGCCTGATCAACCGCGAATCGTAGAAATATTAAGGATACCAAATAATTCAGTAGAGATGAAGTTAATAGAGGGTGAAAAGTTAGAAAAGTTAGAGAAAGATAGACAAATAAATATAAAGAGTGAATGCTTTACATACAATGATACAAAAAAAGAAATATATATAAATCTCAATTATAAATTACAATTCACGCGAGACGTATTTGTAGTCAAATTGAGCAATTTTTGTAAAAAAATTAAAGTCGACGAAATATGCATTATAAAAAATGAAACAAACGAAGTGTTTATAAAAGATTTAATTAAAGAAATAAAAAGTAATGATAATTATCAAGGTCCTAGGATTTGTATTTTAAGAGGAGTTAAAAGAATTGACAATGATAACGATAAGAACTTTATTATTAGTGACTATCATCTGTTACCCACTAGCGGACATGCGGGGGTACGCAGAATGATAAATAACATAAAAAGACGATTTTATTGGCCAAATATGGAAAAAGACGTACGTGATTTTATTAGCAAATGCGCGCAATGTCAACGAATGAAACATTCAAAACATACAGTTGAGCCTATGGTTGTGACGACAACTGCCAACTCTGCTTTTGAAAAAATTTATTTGGACATAATGGGTCCCTTAAATAAAGACATAGAAGGTAATATCTATATACTTACCATACAGTGTGATTTAAGTAAATTCGTAGAAGCTTATCCATTAAAGAGTAAAGATACTATTACAGTAGCTAGAGCTTTAGTTAATAATTTTATTTTAAGATTTTCTATTCCCAAGGTCATAATTACTGACCGTGGAACTGAGTTTTTGTCGAATACTATGTCAGAAGTCTGCAAATTGCTAGAAATTCAAAAAATCAATTCTACCGCGTACCATCATCAAACAATAGGTTCCTTGGAGAACTCTCATAAAAACTTAGGCTCTTTTCTCAGAATCCAATGTGAAAAACATCCAGAGACTTGGAGTCAATGGATTCCCTTTTGGTGTTTTTCATACAACAATACAGTACATACCGTTACTAAATATACACCTTATGAATTAGTATTCGGAAAAACATGTGAAATTCCTTGTAGAATAACTAGTAAAGTAGAACCTTTATATAACATAGAAAATTATAGCTTAGAATTAAGATATAGGTTACAATTAGCTCATAAGGATGCGCGAGAAAATTTATGTAAAGCGAAACAAAATAGAAAAGTGAAGTACGATGAAAAAGTGAACTCAGTGACGTATAACAAAGATGACTTATTACTAGTGAAAAATGAAACGGGTGTAAAACTAGACACTTTATATAATGGACCATATACAGTGTTAGAAGATATAGAACCAAATGTAGCGATATTAAAAGACGGAAAACGCGAAATAGTTCATAAGAATAGGACAAAACTCTTTGTTAGTTAATTAATCCTTAAGATTTCATTATTTTAAGTTTTGAGTTAGTTTTCTTTTATTTCAAAAAAAAAATAATGTAACCATCATTTTTTTTTTTCTCGCACCCCCGTGGTGTAGTGTGTGTAAGAGGACTTTAGTCTATGTAAGCATATTGTATTGACTGTAGAGGGGTAAGGGAAGCATTAAATGGCGGTTCGCTGTACGAAGTGGTCGTGTTTTATTTAATAATATGTAATCCGATCCAAAACGCCTCAGGGGTCTGCCACGTGACCTGACGTCGGATTGACACCACAACGCTTCCTCGCCGCTGGCTGACGGGCGCCCACCGGGATTCACTGGCGGGCACGACCTCGCTGAGCGGCGGGTTGCAAGCTACCACCAGGATTTACCTCCACTCCGCTGCGCTCGCAGATCGCTCGCGACATCACGCGGGCTTGTATCGCAGCGCGGCGGAGTCGGCGGATCTGACACCAAGGACCAGCAATGGTCCCACCCAGTGCCCCGCCTGTAGTTGCAGGCGGCGCCGAGACCATCGAAAGGGGCCATCGCCCCGAACGATTACCCCGGGACCCCTTACAGGGGTCCGCGTGGATGACCTGGATGTTGTAGCGGGTCAGTCGTTGCATAACCGTTGACGGGACAACACCTGTCTTAGTAGTTAGTCACTGCGTGCTAGTGTTTGAAGTCCGTAGTGAATCAGCGGACTTTACAGTGGCGACGAGGATAAACTGTAAGTCATTTAAATTTTTAAAGAAAAGGAGGAAACAGTATTAGTTCATCATGCATGATAATGTTTCGAATCCATATCAAAAGTGGTATTTTAGTTTTAAAAGCAATGAGGGTCAGCTACAGTTACACGTTTTTACCATGCAATTAAAAATTTTCTCCAGAAAACCTGCGGGTAGTTGAATAATACTAAAATTGCAAACGTAACAGGAAAAAGGGCACGTGGTTTCAAATCTGGTTCCATCCTGACTATGTTCATTAATTTTCATTCGGCATACAGCTTAACTATCAAGTCAAAACTTTATCTTGAACGGATAATATCAGGAGAATGTGTTTTCAAATCTGTTTTCATCCTGACCGTGTTAATTCATTTCGGTTATAAAACTATTCGAGAATGCTTGAATACCGTTTAACTATCGAATCAAACCTTTATTTCGAACAGGAATACGTCAAACATCACCCGAGCCATCGTGTATAAATACGATTAGTACGATGATATTTCACGTTAATGTGATTGAGACAGGGGTTAAAATAATCCTCAATTTTCAAATCCAGGTTGCTTCCACGAATAGTCCAAAATTGTGTGAAATTTTATTGAATTTCGCTTTCAAACGGAATTTAAAGATTTTATTAGTTGAAAATGCTTAAGTTGATATGTGACGATAAATAATAATGAAATGAAATGGTATAATATAATCAATTGGATACAAGTACTAATTTTGGTGAGCATATGTGTGTAAAAATAAAATTTGTTTACTTGTGATGATATAAAATTGGTATGAAGTCCAATTTTATGAAGGGTGTGAGCGGTCGGTCAGGTGTAAGTGCTAAAATGGATCATTGCCAGGTCATTGTGAAGCGTAAGTGCCAGGTGTGCCAGCTGTGAGTGCAATTAGTGGCAGGCCTTCTGACCGATTGGCTCCCTCGTGTATCTAGCAGGCCTTGGCATCTAGCCTACAGTGGTGAAGACGGGCATGTGCTTGCTCCCGCCCCGTTGGGCCAGTAACGGCATGTTATCTACTGGAGTGGTGACGGGCATGTGCAGTGCTGGACCACGGGGGTTCTGGGTTTAAAGTATCAACTAGTTGAGACTTGAGTGACGTTTACACACCTATGCTAAACCATACACGGATGTTGGAATTGGACGGTAGTGTCCAAACTGTTATATATAACAATTGTTGACATATATAAAATTATGCATAATTAGCTATATTATAATTACATATAGCTACTAAAGAGATTTATATATAATTGTTTAACGTCGCATTTCACATTATTTCCGTTTATTTGAATAACAGAGAAAATAAAATATTATAGTGATGAAATGTTACTGGTCATCAGCACTGAGTTGTAATAAGTGTACAGTTTTAGTGTAATTGCAATTTGCCGAGCGTAAGTGCTGGATAGCCAGCTGGAAGTGGCAATTATTGAGTGTTAAAAATAATTGTCGAGCGTAAGTGCCGGATGGAAGTGACAATTCTTGAATGTTGAAAATGACTTGTCAAAGCGTAAGTGCGAAAATTTGTCGAGCGTTAATGGCGGTTCGTCGGGCGTAAGTGCCGGATGGCCAGCCGGAAGGGACGATGTGCTTGCTGGAAGGGACAAAGCCGAGCGTTGATGGCGGTTCGTCGGGCGTAAGTGCCGGATGGCCAGCCGGAAGGGACGATGTGCTTGCTGGAAGGGGCAGCCTGCTGGAAATGACAGTCATGACATTCTTGGCTTACTCCCCGTATGGCCTATAAGTAGACATGTTACTCCACGTGTTGGGACGGGCATGTACGGCTGTAGGTCACGGGGAGTACGATTCCGATGGTACGATTCCGATAGTACGTGTACGGATAGTCCGTCGCGTCTTGGTGTCCCTTATTACAACTCTTCGTGCGTTGCGGTTCGCTTAAGATATTTTCCCCATGTCTATTATACCAGAAAGTTACACAGCACCACTTCCCTTATGATTCCGAACTTTGCATCCTTACCACAACTTAACAATGTTTTATGTGTAACACCTCGCGGTTAAGACAGAGGTTGAAGTCATCCATTTTATTAGAAATCAATAAAAAGGGGGGAATGTGAGGTAATAAGTAGTAAGCGAGGTAGCAAGTATTCTATAACTATGTGTGTTATTACATATAATAACGTTAAGATTTCTATATACTTCTTCTTAGTCGTTCACTCTTGACAGAGTGGTCGTGGTTATACTTTCGTAGTTACGATGTATGTCTAATGATGTACCACTGCTGCCTTAGCGATAGTTTTCCAGCGGTTCCGTTGGCGGCATTGCGAGAGCACTCAATAATGTAGGAACTTGTAGCACGCCGGATTAGATCCGTCCACCTCATTGGGGATCGACCACGTGGACGCATCCTTTCCACTCGCCCTTGAACCACCAGATGTCCCATATACTATGCAGATATTTAATAGATAGATTAATTATTAGTGTACATTAAGATTATCATCGAGGGACTAAGCGCGACGCAAATAGGTGTTTTCAAAAATGATCCTATCTGTCACAGCTATCTACTCGTATGCTCGTATCTATTAGGTTCAAGTCCCTTGGCCTTCATTTTATTCTTGAAATAGCGCTTTTTGTATGAAAGCTTATAATTAGACGGTATTTACACCAACCAAGAAAATTAGGAACAACGAGGCCACATCCATTCACCAACCAAAAACGTTATTCATCCGACGACGGCGGTGTAAATTCTAATCTGTTCGTGGTCAGGGCCGGTTCAAGTTTAATGATTATTGATAAATAGTTTCCAGCATAGTAGCAGCGTAGTTGCATAGCGGTCTTCAATAGTTGCCGGTGGATGGCGTCGTCGCCGGCGCAGTGGAAAGCACTGACGGAAGTTCCGTTCAGTAATGGAGTAATGAACAACGGGTAAACTTAATTTTGATTCCTGCGGATCCATGTGATATTTAAGTTCATATTTTGATTTAAAATGTTAGATGTAGTTGTTGTTGAAGTAAATCTAGGTAATCTAGTATCTTTTATTCTGGCATCTGACCAATTTAATACAATTGAATTTCTTTATTGCGAATTTGGGTACAATATAGTATGGATGTCGCAATATAATAAAATTGCTCATATCCAAATTCTACCTTACGGCAGGCAATGTTACAAAATAATTACTTTAGTATTATCAGTTTACATAATTATACAATTACTCAAACATATTACATAATTTACAAAATCGCAGCTGTTGTCAATCTTTATCAATTTAGGTTTATGTTTAAGTTAGTATATTACCTACCATACAGTGTTATACCCGCAGCAAACATTTTATTAAATTTCAACATCAAATCTGAAGATTCAATTACGGTAATTTTAAGATCTGAATACTTGGTTAACGTCAGCCTTAGTTCTTATAACACAAATGCTCCTAGAACTGCAGTTATCCCTCCAAATATACAAAAAATCAAGATAAAATATTTTTGAAATACTGTTTAGTTTATAATACAAAGGATCCAGTTAACTACAAGGATTATTTTATTATGTGGTATTAACCGTACCACATAAAATATATAGATAGGTAAAATATACGTACTCATTTTTGATATTAATTATGATATATTTATTGTTCCCCATACATGAATCCATTAATCTTTACGGTGAAAAGAAATAGTAGAATCACCTTTGAAGCTATTTTTATTATTCTTAAGCCAAAATTTGCGATTTCCGACGGCCCATAAAACAGTAACATCACATTATCATAATCTAGTTTTTGTCCTAAAAATATTTTGAAATATGCACATAACTTTCTCATTAGAGCAGTTCTTGTAAAGGCTTTTTACTAAAATAGCGGTTGACGCTCTATGCAAAAGCAATTTATTTTCCAAGTTTCATAACACAAACTTATAAAAATGTCATATTTAGAGAATTCAATATATTTATTAGAAAGTCTTTTAAGAAAAAATATGATATACTAAAATTTTCATTCAAAAACAGTATAACCAAAAGTGACATTTTTTTAACATTTTTTCGAGATATTAAACGGCTTATTTTAGGATAAAATCCGACATATTTTGTTATTTCTTAGTTCTAGTAATTTAATTTAATTAATATTCAAAGTCACTGATAATTTACTTTTTAATAAGTTGTATATTTACTTTACTATAAATCATTCTGTAATACTATTATTCAGCCCAAATTTGCGTCCGCGCCACAGAAAACGATAATAGTATGGCGCGAAACGCGATGCTAGCCGCTTCGCAGTAATGCTCTTAAGTGAAGCTTTACATTATTTTACAAATTCCTATAGATTTTGATTTGTTGCGAGTATATCTGGATTTGTTGAGTAGGTTTGCCATAGACAAGACTAGGTAATGCTTTTTATTATCAATTGTTCAGAGCGAAGGAAAGTCGATAGTTCATACAAGAGTTGTGACTAAGAAGTCGTTCTATTCAGCAAAAATAATTTTTATTTGAACCAGTTGTACATTGTATATAATATTATGGAATACTTAATATGGTTTATTATTTTCAAAAAGAAGAGCTCTTAAAAAAATATATAATGATGAAGTATCATGTCTGAGGTACCTTTTTAAAGCACCATCATTTAGAAGAACTAACAAGTAAATATTTTTGAAATATTATTACAATAATATTGAATTTCGTTATGATACTGGAGTAACAACACTCCGAGTATCTATTGGCTTTTACGTGAGCCTATTTTTTTGTACTAGAGTAGGTACCTAAAGGGTCCAAGTAGGAATATATTAAATTTCCACTAAAAATTTAAATAAAAAAAAAAATACCCAAAGAAAAAAAAAGAGGAAAGTAGAGGAAAGAACCTAAGTAACTTGACAGGCATGATAGAATAAAGTAAATGAAACTACCTAGGCAATTAAGTTAAGTGTTATCCTAGGCAGACATGATAAACACCAGATATTAAAAAAAAAAAAGAAATTTAAACAAAGGGAGAGATGTAGTATCTTGTGTGGGTAGTTACAGAAAAAGCAGGTAAACTAGTATATTATATAAGGTAACCCCGATTCATAGCGGGTCAGTCGTTGCATAACCGTTGACGGGACAACACCTGTCTTAGTAGTTAGTCACTGCGTGCTAGTGTTTGAAGTCCGTAGTGAATCAGCGGACTTTACAAGTAGCCAAATTACAAAACTAGAATGTAATTTAATTTTTTCCCTTTAACCACTGATGCAAAATGTTATAAGTTGGATGGCAACGGTTGTCTTTGAGTGATTGTCTATGACATCATAATCATCATAGACCAACTTTAATTTTTGATTTCTTTAATTTGAAAGCTAGTTTTGTTGTAGTGGTTCTTAGCTATGTTTGGTTAATATTGATATGTCAAAGTAACGTCATATGACGCTGCAGTATGCGCTACCTGAGACATCTGATCACTTTTCATTCTTTGCCCAGAACATACACAGTTTAAGTCAGTTTCACCACATAATGGCCAAAACACCCAGTATGCAAAGTCGACTCATACTTGACCAATTTCTTTCAGATAAACATTATCATTCTACTTTATCTTGTGAGATATGCTACTGTATCAAATCAGACGTGGCATAAAGTTTATCATATTTAGATATGAATAAAATAGTGTCTGTATTTTTATCATAAATAATGGCTACTTTTGTGAAATGTTCAGATTCAAAGGATTATGACTATAGATGTATGGAATCCAATATAAAGCCGAATCAAAACCAAACTTTATTTTTTAAAGACTACAGTCTCCATATTAACTCATGTAACTTTTTATTTTTAATAAAAATATTGATTGCAAGGTAATGGGCAAATAAACAAGTTGTACTTATGCCTTTAGCTATATTTGTAGCTTTATGACAGGATATGGAAATGTGCATTGAAAAGAAAGTAACTTACTGTAGGTAAATAAAGTTCCATTCCAAAAAGGAACCTACTTCAAAACAGATACACAGATGCTCGTTTTCACCAACATTTTAAGGGACACCTACAGTGTGACAAGGCTATTTAGGCGCTTCAATGACATTGTCACGAGGGCGCCATCGTACGACAAAGGCAGCCAGCAAATAAATTTTCCTCAAATTTAGGGAGTAAATAGGTATATGAAAAACTAGTAGGGCGCGTGTGTGCGCGGGCCACGTGTGGCCCGCGTGCAGTCTTCCCGCCCATAAAGGTATCGCCGTCATCTCCATCGCCCATTGAAATCCGATTGGCAGTGAGCTGAAAAAAATAACAAAGAGCACTGTCATGGTTTTAAATATAGTTAAGGTCAGTTCGAACAAAAAAATACGCTGAACCTCAACGAATGAGGTTCAGCGTATTTTTTGTACGAACAGCCCTTAACTATCTTTAAAACCATGACCGTGCTCCTCAATCATCATCCAAATCCTAGATCATTGTCTCTTTTCATAGTATGTACATTTTCCATGGATAAATAAATTCCGCCACAGTGAATTATTTTCCATGCATCCCGTAGAACTTGAGCTCCTGATCACCTCTTGCTAAGAAACCTCTCTCTTATCTTTTATACTTTCCGAGATAGAACAACACGAAATTTTTATGGCGGCCATCTTGAATCCGCCATTTTGTTTTTTTTTCAGCTCACTGCCAATTGCGTGAAATTCCGAGTATTTTTTGTTTCAGCAATCCCCACCTAACTATAATACCTTGCCCATGCTCCTTGACTGTCTTTAAAATCCTCAGTCATCACCTCATTCCATAATTTTCTCTGGTAGTCTTCCAAAAAACCGCATCAAAGCTCTTCATGTTTTACAACTTGTGGTCTCTTCAATATTCCTCATACATTTTCTATGGAAAAATAAATTCCGCCATTTTTATTCTTTTCTATCCATCAAATAGACCTTCGGGTCCTGATCAACTCTTGTCAAGAAACCACTCTTCCATCTTTTATACTCTTCGAGATGGACGCCGATGAAGTTTGTATGGCAGCCATCTTGAATCCGCCATTTTGTTTTTTTTCAGCTCACTGCCAATTGCGTGAAGTTCCGAGTATTTTTTGTTTCAGCAATCCCCACCTAACTATAATACCTTGCCCATGCTCCTTGACTGTCTTTAAAATCCTCAATCATCACCTCATTTCATAATTTTCTCTGGTAGTCTTCCAAAAAACCGCATCAAAGCACTTCATGATTTACAACTCGTAGTCTCTTCAACATTTTCTATGGAAAAATAAATTCCGCCATTTTGATTTTTTTTTTCTATCCATGGAATAGACCATAGGGTCCTGATTATTTCTTGTCCAGAAACCACTCTTCCATCTTTAATACTCTTCGAGATGGACACCGATGAAGTTTGTATGGCGGCCATCTTGAATCCGCCATTTTGAAATTTTTTTCGGCTCACTGCCAATTGCTTGACGTTTCGAATGACATTTGGTCGAGCACCCCCCACCTATCTACGATACCCTTCCCGTGCTCTTCACCTGTCTCCGAAATCCTCAATCATCAGCTCTCTCCGTATTTTTCCTCCTCATGAATTTTTCCCCTCTATACAACTTCGTCCTTCAAAAAAATTTTTTTCATACAAAATTGTTCAGGAGAGGTGATCAATGAGTCAGTCAGTGGCCAATCAGCACGAGTAGCTATATATATATTAACTAGTAGGTCGCGTGAGTGCGCGGGCCACATGTGGCCCGCGTGCTGTCTTCCCGCCCATAAAGGTATCGCCGACATCTCCATCGCCCATTGAAATCCGATTGGCAGGGACCTGAAAAAATTACCAAGGAGCACTGTCATGGTTTTAAAGATAGTTAAGGGCAGTTCGAACGAAAAAATACGCTGAACCTCATCGGATGAGGTTCAGCGTATTTTTTGTTCGAACAGCCCTTAACTATCTTTAAAACCATGACAGTGCTCCTCAATCATCATCCAAATCCTAGATCACTATCTCTTCTCATAGTATGTACATTTTCCATGGAAAGATAAATTCCGCCACAGTGAATTTTTCTCCATGCATCCCGTAGAACTTGAGATCCTGATCACCTCTTTCTAAGAAACCATTCTCCGATCTTTTATACTTTCTGAGATATTGACGAAATTCGTATGGCGGCCATTTTGAATCCGCCATTTTGAATTTTTTTTTCAGCTCACTGCCAATTGTATGAGGTTCCGAGTATTTTTTGTTTGAGCAGTCCCCACCTAACTATATAATAACTTGCCCATGCTCCTCGACTGTCTTCAAACCCTCAATCATCATATCATTCCATATTTTTCTTTAGTAATTCTCCGAAAAACCGCATCAAAACCTTGCATAATTACCAACTTTTAGTCACTTTAACATCCGCCATTCATTTTATATGGTAAAAAAAAATCCGCCATATTGCATTTTTTTTCTATCCATCGAATAGACCTTTGGGTCCTGATCAACTCTTGTGAAGAAACCGTTCTTCCATCTTTTATACTTTCCGAAATATCGGCGAAATTCGAATGGCGGCCATTTTGAATCCGCCATTTTGAATTTTTTTTCAGCTAACTGCCAATTGAATGTCATTTCAAATGACATTTGGTCGAGCACCCCCCACCTATCTTCAATACCCTTCCCGTGCTCTTCACCTGTCTCCGAAATCCTCAATCATCAGCTCTCTCCGTATTTTTCCTCCAAATGAATTTTTCTCTTCTATACGAAACGGTCATTGAAAAAAAAAATTTTCATACAAAATTGTTCAGGAGAGGTGATCAATCAGTCAGTGAATCAGCACAAGCAGCTATATACAGGGTAATTTTTTTTTTAGTGCCCAAATTTTTTCTAGTAGTTCTGAATCGTTAATAGAACACAACTTCATAAATAGTTTATTTTTTTATTTAATTTTTTTTCTACCATAATTTTGTCCTTAAAAAAAGGAAATCAAATACACCATTACCATGGAATACCTAATCTATTACTAAAAATCGCGCGCCAGACGACATCATCGCTAGGCACCTACGCGTCACCTTTGTATTTTGCCGACATAGACTCGCCGCGCTCGCGCCGCCTGTTTTTGCCTTTGTTCTTTGCCGACATAGACACGCGACACGCCGCGCCGCTGCGGTTATTGCCGAATTTGAAACCGCTGTCGCGCGCGGGGACGCCCCGAGTACTTGCATGCCGCCCGCGTTCGCCCGCACCAGGTTAGCAATAAGCAAATAGCCATTCCACTTTCCAGTCTTTTTGAGTTTGTCATTTGCGTAACATCGTCCGCAATAACTACTTTTTTTCGTTCACAAATCGCGAATTTTATGAAATGGTGAGAGTGTATTTACTCAGTAATGAAAGCCTTCGAGCAGCTCAAGAATTGTATGAAAGGGAGAGTGTACCACATGTGCGAGCCTAAGGAATTCGGATTTAGCGGGATTTAAGCGATGAAATAACGTAAGTAATTTTTGATTAAGGCTCTTCGCCCACGTCAGTCTTTTGTGAGTCAGTCAGTTTTCACTTGTGAGTTATGCAGTATTCAATGTAATTTTAGTATTACAATCTGTACGTTTCATTTTTTCCTACAAAATAATCGGCCATCGATTGTTGAATGTCGCGTGGGAGGAGCGCCTAAACATAATTGTAAAATACACTACTGTGAAAATACTGAATAGTTAATTGATATTTTGAATTTTTGAATAATGCTATCCGACCTCTTAACTACTAGGATACTAGTGGTTAAATCGGATCCTGACCTTAACGTTTTGTAGTTATGTGCGTTTTCAGCTAAGTACCTAAATATCAATTGCTAAAGGCTTAGTAAAAGGGTCCCATTACGGAACCCTAAAAATTAGGTCAGCGACCGCTGCCATGCGCGCCGTTAGGTATTGTATTGCCTAAACAGCTGATAGGCTTTAGTAGGGTGACCATAATTATCTATGGAAAAGTAAATATCTACGATAAACGATAACTTTGGCATTTTTAAGTTAAACTAAAAAATAAAAAATACGTGTTTATTAAATTTCAATAATCTATAACATATTAAAATTTGGGCACTAAAAAAAAATTTTTCCTGTATATATTAATGTCAGTGCTGAAAAAATCGAGTGAGTTTTATCTTATTTTAACGGATTGAGTACTATATTCTGACTGAATTCTTGTATCAGGAAAAAGCGTGACGATAATAATATGTAGGTATATGGAAATTAAAAAGGCTGTAATTTAAAAAATTGAATTTCAGATTATTTAATTATAATCATGGTCACTGCGAATTTCAATTCTGCAAATATCAAGCATCAATTTCCTCTATCATCGTCTTCACTACTTCGATCATCACTGTCACTTCTTTCTTCTTCTGAAAATACTTCTATGATTAATGGTTTATCCAAATATCCATCTTTTAAACGGTACGCAGCAACTGTGCCACTCATCTGTAGAAATGACCTTGAATAATTATTTTATTGTGTAATCATATTTAACTTAATATAGTTTCATGGATAAACTCAAAACATGTTACCTGCATATAACGATCCCCCGCCATGCAGATATAATTATTATCATTTTTTTCCATTAGAATCTCTCTGTTGCATTTCTAAATCGAAAACCAATCTTTTTAATATGCTGACTAAGAATTTCTCGACTACCTAGAAAACCAATTTCTTCTCTAAGTACACGATGTAAATTCTTTACTGTTGGGATTTCTTCCTTCATGGTATAAAATTGACGAATTTTCCGACATAAAACACCGATATCAAAAGCATCCATCATAAGTTTGTTATTTCTTGTTTTTCTCTTCATCTTCTATCTATTTTAATGCCTGATGCTTTAGCAAAGCTTCCTTCATTTGAAATTCTTAGTACAGTACGTAAAGAAACGCCTGAAGAATAAAGAAACATACCTAATTATAGAAATAGGTAACGTATTTATTCCGATCGGGTGGGACTTTACGATTCCCGAGTATGGTAACATTTACCTGTGGCAGCGGCAAGCTCGATCATTTACTCTTTCAAATAGAATTATTGGGGCCCCTAGCTCTTTCTCCTGCATAAAAAACACTTTAACTTTTAGCACTATTTCTCAAACACCACTTTTAAGTGCTTTTGGCATATTTTTTGAATAAATAGTAAGCAAAAACAACACAATAATTTGTGTTGTTATGACAGCGATATGTTGTCAGAGCGAACTATCAAACACGCGATGACATTAAAGTTTCCGATTTTTGCCGCGCGCCTAAAAAGCCTTGTCGCACTGTAAGCCCTTAGATGACAGTTGTTGTCACTAAAGTGAAAGTATTATTACAATGCCAGATTGTACTATATAGATTGTTGAGTATACGCTTTTATAACGTGATCCCGAAGCCAGTTTTGGACCTACCTATACATAGGTTCAAACAAACTGTCAAAAATCATCTTTTAAGTAAGGGTTACTACTTACTATACAATAAATTAATTTTTAAATGACAAAGACCCTTGAATCTAAGTGTATATTCCGTCTGCTCACAAGATGCTTATTATAATGTGATATATTGTTTAACACAAAATTGTAAAAACATATTATTTAAAAAAAAAGCATGTGCCGAATTTCTTGCCCGTTCTTCTCGGTGCAGTGCTACTTTCCGAACGAGGCGGTAGTTTTAACGTTTCGCAAGTGCCTGAAAGTTAGGCCTATGTAAAAGAATAAAATTTTTGAATTTTGAATTTTTTGAAATTTTATACTGTGCACATTGTTTGGTAAAAAAGTTACACCCCATGATATGGTGTCAGGTTTGAGGGGGAGAGGGGGAGAAGTTCTGTTTCTCAGTTTTTCTAAGATATTTCAAAAACTATGCAATTTAACCCAAAAGTGTCTAGAAAAAAAGTAGTCTACGTAAAATTTCGAACAAAAATTATTGTAAGCATAGTCTTGCAAAAATATACGGTTTCAGTAGCAATCTCGACGTGCTAATTTCAGAGGGCTGCCGAATGCCGCGCCCCGGCCACATTGTAAGAAAGAGATAGAAAGAGATCACAACTTTAGACGGATAGTGAGGCGGAGCCAGGCACTGTTGAGAACTGAATTGCACTTTTTTGTGTCAGCGTTAGAATCGCTATTTCTTGAAAGGTGGAAATTAATAACCTACACCACGCTCAGCTACAAATCGTCACTGCGCAAGTAGCGGTCACCGACATATATAGCATACATTATTACTATATGAACCTGAATAGCACCACAACATGATCGAAATATGCACGAATTACAAATGATTTGGTATTTTGAATGAATGGAGACATCATAGTTCACAGGACTCTTAATGTGATAAGAAGTCCCAATTATTTAGTTTGCAATAAAAAAAATATTATTTAGTTTTTTCGGGATATGAGCTATATTTCTTGTGGTGATTTTTGGATGGATCTATACATTGTTCTCTACTTGGGCTTTTAGCTAATTATAGAGCAAGTTATCTACATGTATATGTTGTATGCATTATGCACTTAAAGCCAGCTCACCTGCCATCGTGAGATAGATTGTATAAAGACAACAACTATATTCACTGAGTCAACTACTCTTACTTAATACTTCCTGCGATAAATCCTTTGTAATATGTATCTTGACATGAAATAATTGATTTTTTTTTAATTGAAGGCTTTCAATTGGGAAAAGAAGCTTATGGGATAAGGTAAATGAAGGTGTGTGTTTGTACATAACTTTTTGCTTATTGTTAATAGCATGTTGTATCTCTAAACATTTGCATCATAGTTGTCATGATTCAAAATGCAACCACTAAAAAGCAGACTTTAGCAATATGTAATCATGATCATAATTACTATACATATATACATTTTGACTATGCAAACGTTATATACCTTTGCATAGTGAAAATGTTTTATTAAGGGCATTTTTTGGACCATCTCCATGTAAATTTTTCCATTTCTATATCATCCTACAGTTCAATCCAATTTTTTGTAGTCTAAATACTTATTTACTATTGTAATTGTAATTTTAAAATCATTATAAATTAATTACATCATGTTATAATATACGATATTGTATTTTAATCACAGCAATCGTTCTCTAATATATATAAAATTGTCATGGCAATTTTTATTACCAAACTCCTCTAAAACGGCTTGACCAGTTGTTAAGAAATATTCTGTGTACGTGCCGTAGTTCTGAGAGTGGGACGTAAGCTATTTTTTATATCCCGAATGGCAAAACGACGTTTGCCGGGTCAGCTTGTTCATCAATCAATCAAAGGAATACATTCGCTGACAGATGTATTGTGTACTAGCTGTTGCCCGCGGCTCCGCCCGCGTGCAGTTCGATTTTTTTACAAAAATGTTTCCCGTGGAATTTCTTAATTTTTCCCAAGATTTCCCGTACAAAATGAGTGGTCCTTGGGTTCGATGGACCCGTAAAGGAGTCTTCTTCCAATCTCTCCTGTCAACGTGCTATCTTCTTTTACACAATTTACCTATATCTTCTTTGGTCTTCCTCTACTTATACACTCTGTCGAAATCGCTTATGTTACTCAATTCGCATGGAGTAAGATAGAGTGGGGCGTGTCATTGTGGATTGTAATATCTATACTAACCAAACTTATCTTATTCTGAGATGATACCAACGCCCAGATATTGTAATTAAGCATTCTGATGCGCTACTGTGTACGTAGCAACGTACGGGTTCCTGCTACGTACGGGTTATCTTGTATAGTTATACCAAGTTGCACGATCAAAAGGACGATTTAAACTGTCGATATTTCGACCCCGTTTTGATTGTGCTACGGAGATAAGTAGCTATAGGTTTTTTAAACATCCCACGGGTGCTCTCAAATTTTTCAGGATGAAAAGTATCTTAAATGTTGACCGGGCATATATATAAAGTAGGATCATAAAATTTCATTAAAATCCGATACTTGAAAGACGCCTGCTAACTGTTTTTGTAATGTTTTCTTTCCCGCGGGAACTCGATTGGATTAATAAGTTTTACTATATATATATATATTTTGTTAAAAAGGCAACATAAGGTATCAGCATAACCAATTTTACTAAATTAAGTTCATTAGTTGTTGTTTACAAAGCTGTTAAATTAATTGCAGTTTTTTAACTATCCCACGGGAACTCTTTATTTTACCGGGATGAAAAGTATCCTATATGTTGACCAGGGACATAGGCTACCACCACACAAAATTTCATTGGAATCGGTCCAGCCGTTCCAAAGATTAGCCCGTACAAACAGACAGACAAACAGACAAACAACAGATTTATTATATGTATTGATATTGATTATTGTATGTATTGATTATTGGTGTTAAAGATACTACAATCAATAAGGAGCGATTTGAATAATTATTGATGTCAATGTTATCTTTATTATCATTAATCATTATAGAAATCATGTTTATTACATTTTACCACAGTCTTATCTCAGCAACACAGTGCAATTTTATGTTTTTATCATTGTGATCTGATTATTATTATTATCATAAGTTTTATTGTTAGAATTAATTTGGTTGTAGAATAATTTTATTAATACTGCAAATCTTTATTATTCCTGCTTCTATATATTTCTGCATTCTTCATTCCTTCTATATATTATGTTTCGCTTAAATACTGGTATAATATCTTTGGTGTCTAGGTGAAAAATGAGTAAACTTGTTTTGCCGTATCTATATGTGACTTGGCTCTGTTTAAATTTTTGGCATCAGATGAAACTCGATTTTTCCATAATTTCCTTTTTATAATAAAACAAATTAATAAGTGATTATTTTGAACTGATGTTGACTCACCCTTTCACTCTGACATTACAGCACTATTATAATATTGTCAAATATTTAAATCATTAAATGTTTAAGAGTAAATGAGATGTGTGAGCGATAAACGTGTTGCACACAAGACAAAAACGTGGACGTTCTTGTTAAGTAGCCTCTACACAATGGCGTATGCTGGCCCACTGCAGGCCATCGCCATTGTGTACAGAGGGAAATGGTATACAATGGCGGACAATGGTCAACGATTGCGCGCGATCGGGAAGTTGTCGGTTTTTGGCGCACACTTCAAAGGAATCGTGGCGTTGCGTGGCCCATTGCTTGTTCGTAACCAACCGCTGATACGGATAGTGCACTCTTTTGGCGATATTTTTTTGCAAAATATATTCGAAATTACTAGTTAACATTGTATAAATATTTAAAATAATCTCAACAAAGAATTATATTGAAAATAAATAGCCGCGGCCGTAACTACTTCTACGTCCATCGCAAGTGCCTCACCAGTCAGCAATGAGGCATGCGCCATTGTGTGAACACCAAGTGATCGTGGCCTACAGTTGTGCGTTGCAAAGCATGGCCCATCACAGGCCATTGTGAAGAGGCGACTTTAGGCTTGGGGCTCATCTAGCGATTTAAATCTTTGAATGCTGTAGCTTGTTTCTGTTGGTATTGAATCTGACTTAGTTTTCCTAGTGTCAGTACTAAAAATGTCTTCCCTGCAATGTGGCTTGTTGGTAATCTGTTCCGTTGAATTTCGCTCCAGCCTCCGTTTTCGATCAACCGCTTCTCGGGCATGCTGGTGGTGGGCTACGCGTGGGCGAGCGTGGCGCTCTCAGCGGTGCCCGAGGACGAGGTGTGGGGATACAACTTGAAGATCCTCTACTGGCTCGTGCCACTGGCTGCTGCGCTCGGTTAGTATTGACTTGTCACAACACCAGTGAGATGATTCTGTATCATTTATGTTGTTTGTTAGCAGCCATCGCTGAGGTTGTAAACTAACAAAACGGAGGCAAAAATTTCTGAATTATTTGTGCACAAGTGACCAACCTAGGTTGGTATAGTATCATGTCAACATACCATGCTAGTTGTTAAGCTGCGCAAACGGCAAAAACGGCTTCATACACCTGCGAAAACATCTTTGTGAACTCTCAGGCATGCAGGTTTCCTCACGATGGTTTCCTTGCCGTTAAGCAAGTGATATTTAGTTTTCTAAAAACGCACATAACTCGGAAAAGTCCCGTGCCCAGGATTCGAACCCGCGACCTCCTTACGAGAGGCAGATATCAGAATCACTGACGGCCGAAATGAATAACCTACCTATCTTCTATTTGCCTTACTAGAGATATCAATTTGATATAAGCTCCATACTAAACGCGCGGCAGTCAGCCAGAGCAGACGTGCAAAAAGTTTAAATTATTATTGTGTGAAATAAATACTCACGGCCCGAAGACGTCACAAACATCGATATCATCGAGTGAACCGGTTGTTATTGTTATCCTTCTCGCACTTACGTGCAGCGCCTAGCTGCAGCGCAATCATACGTCACGATGAGTAGTCGACACGCGCCACAGCCTACACATCTAACAGTAAGTCAAAGTTTGTCGAACTCACAATCCGACTTATCAAAAACTAGTGATGACGAAGGAACTAGAACTCAAGCGGCCCTCCGAAAAAGGAAACAAAGGGACTGTTGCGATGTTCGAACTGAGTTGAGCAAATTCCGTGAAGAAATAGTTTCCCTACTTCAAACGAATCTTGCACTCTTGCGTGATGAATTTTCTGCAATAAAAACTCAGATAAGTGATATCAAGGAAACAACTAATAAAATGTTAGCTGATCAAAATGACATGAAAGCTGACATCCTATTGCTCAAAAAAGACAGCTCTGCAACGAAATCTATGTTGTCCACCCTCGAGGCTACAGTCGAGTCAATGGAAAGTCATCAATCCAAAGACGGAACATCTGAAGTATTAGCCAGTGAGAAAATTATTAACGAGCTGCAAGAGAGAGCAGTACGGAGTAAAAATCTAATTATTGTTGGATTACCTGAACAAACCGCTACTGAAAATTCTGCACGCCAATCTGGAGATAAGAAAGATGCTCAAGAGACTCTCCAGAGTGTAGTGTCTAAAATTTACAAAATAATTAAAACTCTTCGACTTGGCAAGTATACACCTGGAAAAAATCGTCCACTTAAAGTATTCCTGGAAAACCAATCTGAAGTAAGAGAAATTTTGAGAAATAGAAATAAACTACCAGATAAACTAAAAATATACTCTGATCAGACCCCCACCCAAAAAACCATGATGCAAGAACTTAGCCAAGAACTAAACCGTCGTAAAAATAATGGAGAAGCAAACCTAACCATTAAGTACGTCAAAGGTATACCGAAAATCGTGAAAACGCATCCAAAAAACTAGATATAACAGCTACAATGAATATAAGTAATTCCTCCGAAACGGTCACTTATCAGCTATGTCATACTTACCATGAACTCTCTACCTCCAAGTCAAGTCTCAATTTATTTTACGCAAATGTCCGCAGCATATGCAGCAAAGGAAAATTTGATGAACTTAAGTGCGTAATCAAATCAATCAATTGCATCCTACACGTTATACTACTGACCGAAACATGGTTAAAATCACCCGAAGAAGCTGAATGTTATCAAATACCTAATTACACACACTATTATAATATTAGAACAGATTCAAGGGGTGGTGGTGTATCAATTTACGTACACAACAACGTAAACCACAGTTTAAATGAAGAAATATACACTGGTGGCGTCAATTATCTTTGGGTACATATTGAAAAATGTGCACTAAATATAGGAGTGATCTACGATCCCGGAACCTCAAATATCAACGAATTCCTTGAAGTATTTTCGACACAATTGGTTCACAAGAAGCGAGCCATAATATTTGGGGATTTCAATATTGATCTTCTCACAAAAGATCGCAATAGTAAACGTTACCGGAATACCTTGCAGGAGTCTGGTTACCAAATCATTAACAACATACATGAAAACTATTCCACTCGTGAAACACCAACAACGAAAACAATAATCGATCATGTTTGCACCAACCTTAAAGATAAAGAATTTCATATGAGCATTATAGATTCTCCGATGTCTGATCATAAACAAATTTACCTGAAAATGAAGAAATACAAACCTCCAAAAAAGAAATTTATTAAATACGAAGCCATCAACTATGACAATTTATACATACATATGGAAAACATACAATATTCCAATAATACATACGAAGAATTAGAAAAACACATTAAATATGCCATTAGTAAAAGTACGGTTATAAAAACTAAGATACAAAATCCACCCTGTGAAGATTGGATATGTAAAGACATAATCAGTAAAATTGAAAAACGAAATGAAAATTGGTATAGATTAAGAAACGATCCAGAAAACGATGAGTTAAAAAATATGTTTCAAAAGAACGAATGGATACTGCTATGGCTATAAAAAATACGAAAGGGAAGTATTATTATGACGCATTCATGAAACACATAAGACAACCGAAGAAAATGTGGGACCTCGTTAACACTTTATCGAAAAATAAAATTAAATCAGATGTGTCCCCTCCCAAACTAATCACCGAACTGGGCACAATAACGCAAGGCAACGAAATTTGTGAGACATTTAATAATTTCTTCTCCACGATTGGCTCGGCCCTTGCAAATGCCATACTCACTAAGCAACAATCCAGAACATCCACTCAGACACACTCTCAAGAATTCGATAACCAACTTAATGTATTCTCACCATGTACATCAGACGAAATAACTAAATTGATCCACAAACTTGATACAAACTGTAGCACAGGCATTGATGGAATCACTACTAAAGCTATAAAACGAATTAATAAACTTGTTAGCGACCAACTGGCTAGCTGTATTAATGAACATCTTGCGAGAGGTATACTTCCAGATCCACTAAAAATAGCTAAAGTAACACCGATTCATAAATGTGGTTCGAAGGCAGATCCTAACAATTATCGACCAATTTCAGTTCTACCTGTAATATCCAAAATTTTTGAAAAAGTAATTTACACCCGATTAGAAAAATATCTTAATTCTATAAATTTCCTTTATAAGAAGCAATATGGGTTTCGTTCACAGTCTAATACTCTTTCTGCGACAGTAGACTTGGTAACTAAATTACATACACATATAGACCAGAAAAAAATAGCACTAGGCTTATTCATTGACTTAAAAAAAGCCTTTGATACAGTCAGCCACTCAATATTGTTGCAAAAGCTTAAGAGTATAGGCATATCGGGGGAAGCATACAAAATATTGGAGTCATACTTAACCAACAGACGTCAAATAGTGAAAATCGGGGAATATCAAAGCAAAACTCTTATCACTTCAGGTTTCGGCGTACCCCAAGGATCCATCTTGGGACCACTACTATTTCTTATTTACATAAACTCTATTCATAAGATCAACCTACATGGCCACTTATCACTCTATGCGGACGATACCTGTCTCTTTTACTACGGAAGTTCCATAACACAAATGGTGGATCACGCACAACAAGACCTAAACACACTGTCGAATTGGTTTGAACAAAATCTATTGACCATCAATGCTGCAAAAACGAGCTACGTCATCTTTAAAAGCAAAAACAAAAAAATACCAGATCACCCACCTCTTCTAATAAACGACCAAATATTGCAGCAAAAAATGCATGAAAAGTATCTTGGACTTAGACTAGATTGCGATCTAAATTGGAAAATACAAATTAAATTTATTCAAAATAAGCTTTCTTCGTTAATGGGATCATTACGAAATGTTGTTCACTGTCTTCCGCATCGAATACGCCAACTAATTTATAACTCTTTAGTAAAACCACATCTTCTATATCTTATCGAAATTTGGGGATTCGCGGCTAAGACCAACTTAAAGGACTTACAAATAACTCAGAATAAAATAATTAAAATGCTATTTAACTATGACTACCTAACATCTACAACTAAATTATATAAAGACACTAAACTCATGAACATCAAACAGTTACATGCCTACTGCACATGTATTCTAATCAGAAAAATTCTTAATAAATCCATTCACACACACATAACTTTCACAAAAATACACCAAGTGCAGAGTCGAGCCTGTCGTAGGGGGCGAGAAGACCATATTTTGCTTCCCCGCATACGAACCTGCCTTGGAAGAAGAAATGTAAAATTTGAAGGTGTTCAACAGTATAATACACTTCCCATGGAGGTCAAGAATGCAAAATCGTTCCATATTTTCAAATCCAAGTTAAAGCAACACGTACTTCACGATAAAAATTTACAATGTTAAATCCATGTTGATCTACTGATACATGCTACACTGTGGCAACGATTACGCATCTATGAACCAGCCGGACCGAGCGGTACGCGGCTAAGTCGAGCAACCGAAGGCCGAGGGTAGTTTTAAATTTATTTTATCTTTTTGCTAAAAACTATTGTTTCTCAGTAAGTGAATAATTGTATTCTTTTGAGAAATAAAGATCTTAATCCACATATAAGCTCCATACAAGTTATGTCAGATTTCTATCTCTAGTAAGGGAAACCGTGGATAGATAGGATATTGGGAATGTCCGTGAGCTATCACTGCCAATCTACTTACTAGCTTTTCCCGCAGCTCTTCCCGCCTCTAACTTGGTTTTTACTTTTTAATCAATTCCCTCGGGGACCATAGACGTTTTGAGAGACAGAGGTCAGATCCACTGAGCTATCACTGCTAGCTAATATAATAACCCAGTGCGAGCTGCTAACTGACTATTGAATATTGAATGGAAGCAGGCGTTATTTTGCGGAAATCCATAATTAGCAGGACAGATCAATTTCTTTTGCTATTATCCGCTACTTGAAAGGATTCTGTATGGTGCAATATGCAGGAATACTACCCACATGAAACACCACACACAATTTTCTATCACCTTCTTCGACGCACGTTTCGTTCCGACACCGGGACATCCTCAGGAGATGTTGACTTCATAATGCGAAATCGCTGTCCTGCTAACTGATCCTGCCTACATGTGACACTCGGTATGGTCCGCAGGTGTGTGGGCTGTGGGCAACATCGGGCGGGAGCGCGGCAGTCTGAAATGGCCGCTGCTGGCCGCGTACGGCGCGAACTTCGTGCGCTTCTACTACTACGACAAGAGCGTGTGGCTACTGCTGATGCTGCTCGCGGCGGCGCTGGCCTGCGACTCCTTCTCCAAGGAGTGGAGGCGCGCACCGCCCCGACGACGCTCCCTCTCCAGGTACAACTCCTTCTCCAAGGAGTGGAGGCGAGCACCGCCCCGACGACGCTCCCTCTCCAGGTACAACTCCTTCTCCAAGGAGTGGAGGCGCGCACCGCCCCGACGACGCTCCCTCTCCAGGTACAACTCCTTCTCCAAGGAGTGGAGGCGCGCACCGCCCCGACGACGCTCCCTCTCCAGGTACAACTCCTTCTCCAAGGAGTGGAGGCGCGCACCGCCCCGACGACGCTCCCTCTCCAGGTACAACTCCTTCTCCAAGGAGTGGAGGCGCGCACCGCCCCGACGACGCTCCCTCTCCAGGTACAACTCCTTCTCCAAGGAGTGGAGGCGAGCACCGCCCCGACGACGCTCCCTCTCCAGGTACAACTCCTTCTCCAAGGAGTGGAGGCGCGCACCGCCCCGACGACGCTCCCTCTCCAGGTACAACTCCTTCTCCAAGGAGTGGAGGCGCGCACCGCCCCGACGACGCTCCCTCTCCAGGTACAACTCCTTCTCCAAGGAGTGGAGGCGCGCACCGCCCCGACGACGCTCCCTCTCCAGGTACAACTCCTTCTCCAAGGAGTGGAGGCGCGCACCGCCCCGACGACGCTCCCTCTCCAGGTACAACTCCTTCTCCAAGGAGTGGAGGCGCGCACCGCCCCGACGACGCTCCCTCTCCAGGTACAACTCCTTCTCCAAGGAGTGGAGGCGCGCACCGCCCCGACGACGCTCCCTCTCCAGGTACAACTCCTTCTCCAAGGAGTGGAGGCGCGCACCGCCCCGACGACGCTCCCTCTCCAGGTACAACTCCTTCTCCAAGGAGTGGAGGCGCGCACCGCCCCGACGACGCTCCCTCTCCAGGTACAACTCCTTCTCCAAGGAGTGGAGGCGCGCACCGCTCCGACGACGCTCCCTCTCCAGGTACAACTACGCGTCGCTTACTTGTACCTGCAGGGCTAGACAGAGTAACATTCGTTTAGCGTTGACGACAGACAAACCACGTCATCGAATAGCCCTAAACAAGCTGTTTTTGAAAACCGAAATTATATGCAAATAACGAGTTGCACTTTTTAAGTCATCTAGCTTTGTGTCATCCATTGATGGTTGTACACTCACTACACGCTTTTGTCGAAATAAAACACAAGGCTGAACTTGACACTTGAAAATACTTAAACTTTATTGTCTTCGATAGCTCCTACGTATATGGGTTACAAATTGAAACTCGATAGCGCGGGTCAATAATGATCAGCGCCATCTAGTGGAAGGTTGCCAAACTAAACTTACTTAGAATATTAAACGAATTCAACATACCGCCAGCCAAGGACGATTTAAGTCCTTCAATAGACGAACTTGTAAAATCTAAGGATAACGAACAGAATGTGAAGTATAATGGTTCTCTCCAGAAGTCATTTGCAAAGGCAAATATTAAACCTTAACAATAGCAATTGCAACATGTGATCGATGTTTTACCTGAGACTAAATTTTCTATTAATCGGAACATCGATCATGTTTTCATAAGGGACTATTAATTGTAGGCGGTCCAAACACCAAAATTAAACTAAGATTGAAGCAGCAAAATGACTAGTTACCCTGGCTGATGGTTCTATTGACATGTTACATTAGACTACAATTGATGCGAACATGTGAAGTTACAGTTAAGCATTAAATCGTTTCAATACAAACATTGGCTCTTTAGAAGTTAACATTAACAAATTCATTATAAGTTAGAATTACTATGTAGGACCTCTTCTATATTTCATTAACATTTACATTCATAGGATACATAAAATTTAGAAAACAAAATATCAATTATACTGATTTTATCATAGTTTCTGTGGTAGGACTTGTATAGGACAATTCCTCTAGAACTGCTCTATTATCTACAAAGATTTCAAATATTTGCAGTTGTTTACAGCCATATAAGAACTATGGTTGAATCAAAAACACAAATAATTAATACACAACATTAATAAATCTTAACATAACAACTTAGCAGTTACAACTCCACACATCTCAAGTCGTGGAATTGCAAGTTGCTTTACTTGATCCCTTGGTTTTGTCTGCAACTAATTTACATCTAAATGGGACTTATACATCATACTAAAGTTTGCTAAGCTGGAGTCATAGCTAAAACCATGTATCTCGACTCTTTAAATAGCCTTAGCGATGCGAATCCACAGAGGTAATGGAATGACTGACATTGAAGTACTTCATCATTTAAAACATGAAATGCCAACTAAATCATCTTGATGACTTGTCGTTATGCATGATCCCAACCAATACCAAGGTGCCGTAACTTTGTAAAAATATCTTAACCGCTTAGACCACAGGAGAAAACCAACCCAATGGATCATAGATTTTGACGATATTTGATACGAGTAAACTATTTTTGAATTTAACCATGCCAGTCCTTTTACTGGATTATTATATTATTTCTCTATGATTTATGTGTGGATTCGTTGGTTTGGTTACTCTGTGTTGCTATTATTTTAACACATTAACAATTTATGAAGTTTAAATTCACAACTTTCTCTCACAACACACACCACGACAAAATTAAATTGCTGTATTTTCTGTATCACTTTATCTCATAACTTAATTATCCTTTCTTACGAGGATTTGCCCGCACATTCTTTGTATATCAGTGAGTGGACAAACCTTGTGTGATCGCTAGCGTAAGATAGGATCAAGCACATCTTGTTTAATACGTTCCATACGTTGAAGAGTCTCATATTCTATCTTAAATAACGGTACTCGAACTCTAACTTAATCTGAAACCTGAGTTCCATGTTGTGGAGTAACCGTTTGCAACTGCAAGATATCTAATGTCTCTGAGCGGTGTTCCATTTTACTGCAACAATGGTAGGGCTTCAATATGATGCTCAGTGACGGTGCGTGTAGGAATTCCCTGAAATATAATATTCTCGCACTGAATGTCATCTGCAGTTTTTGTATTGATATGTAGCTATCTCTTTATATTACCAGACCCGTTGTAGTAATTCATCAATCTCGTGTTGACTATGCGTTGAGAGAACATAACATTATGCTCTTTGCGTGAATCATCAATCTTACCCGAAACTAGCCAACCGAGTTCAGATTTCTGTGCGATTACATTCCCAAATCTCTTAATCCCATCCAAAAGAATTTGGGCATATACCTCTGCACCTAACAGAAGATCTATACCACTAGGAGTGGTGAATGTTGGATCTGCCAATTGTAGTTTGTTGATTTCGGACCTAAAGCTTATGCGCACTTCATCCCGTGGTAAAATCGAAGCCAATGATTTGAGTACGTGTGCATTAACTTGGGTCACAGCATTCTCTGTGTGCGTTGAAAACAGTTCAAATTCAACCATTTCCTTTGATATCATAGTAACGTCAGGATCGACACCTGAAATGGTGCTGCAAACTTTTAACCTCTTCAATCCTAACCGTTGCGCGGCTGATGTAGTGATAAAAGAAGCCTGCGAGCCCTGGTCCACCAAAGCTCGAAGCGTGTGCTTTCTACCATCTTTATCTTTTACTTTAACCATTGCCGTTGCTAATAAAACTTGTGTTGTAGATATTTCAGCCTTATGTACTGCCACTTGGGTATCCGTTTCTTCATCTTTCTCGACTTGTGCATGATCGTCATTAGGTGCCTTATGTTCATTGGGAGGTGTCGATAAATGTAAAAGGGAGTGATGACGTCTTAAACAAACGCGACAGGAGCCCTTCTGTCTGCAAAATTTCGCACTATGCTTGGGAATGAGACAGTTGAAGCACAGTTTCTTCTCCATTGCGAACTCTCTCCTTTTCTCTGGAGTCAACTTTCCAAAATCTTTGCAATTGTGAACATAATGATCTTCAGAACAGTAGGTGCAAAGCGGTTCTGAAGTAGTTGTAAAAGATTTAATTTCTTGACGAGGCTTAGACGTACTATTACTATCCTTGTGTGTTGACATGTGCATTGCCTCTAACGATCGGAATCTTATACCCAAAAAATCTGTCAGATCCTTGATTGTTGGAATGTCACGTAAACCTCCTAACTTCTGCTCCCAAAGTCGATGACTCTCATTGTCGAACTTGGATACAATGATATGTGTAACTATAGGATCCCAATTTGTAGTTAATACGCCAATGTTGTTTAGTGCGCTCAGGCACTCATTCGTTGTGTCCAATAATTCGCGTAATCCTTTGGCAGTCTCAATTGATACTTTCTTCTGGTTCATTAAACGTGTAATATGTGAGTGTGCTATAAGTCTTTTGTTTTCATATCTTGATTCTAATAACTCCAAAGCCTTTTCATAATTTGCTTCTGTCATTGGAAACTGTCTCAAAAGTATCTCAGCTTCTCCCTTTAAGTTGCTTTTTAAATAATGATACTTTTGGATTGTGCTAAGAGATTCATTAGAGTGGATGAGAGACTTGAAAAGATCATAGAATGAATTCCATTCATTGTAATTGCCAGAAAATGATTTGATCTCGATGGCCGGCAGTTTTGTCCTCAAAGGCATTGCATGGTTTCCTGAACATGTCTGACAACTTGATATCACCTTTGCAGGTGCTGATTTTTGCGCGTACTCATGTAAAAACTCCTTCATTAATGCCTTTAATTCTATGAACTCATCTTCACAAATGTAGTATCTATCTTCCTTAAAATATTTGTGCGTCTTTCTATCCTCTTGTGTAGCTTTCTTTAATATTTCCAAATGATTTGTTTTAAAAGTGTTGAAATCGGACTCTAATAGCTCTAGTCTTGCATCTACATAAGACTTTGAAATTTTACTCTTCGACTTCTTATAGTTTGATAAGGCTCTCGAAACATGAGCAGCCAACTCCTCTTGTGCATTTATTAATTCTTCAACCATGATTATAATTTTGATAAGTCACTTTGAATGATTAACTACTTAATTAAAGTTCGTAGTTACTAATTAAGTCCACACAAATAATCCTAAATGAGGAAATAACTCAATGTCCAAGGTTGCAATAAGTCACAGGTATACTATGTTGATTATTTCATGTTCAAAGAATAATTTTAAAAATTTAAAAGTTCATATTTTAATTTGCACTAAGTCCGAATTGATTTGATTCACTTATTTATGCCTTCATAAAACCTTTTAACTTAACATTTACTCCTATATAATAAGTCCTGTATTTCACTTGTTGAAAATTTTACAAGTCCACGGAAGCCGAAATTGCACAAAGTCTTTTCACCATACTAATTTTACTTGAAATTTTTCTGAGTGTTTTCTTCATACAAACTTAGTTGTAATTTTTCTAAGTCCTTAGCCCTCCTCTTCATAAAATCCTATTTTCGTAAACCATAGACATATTATTAGAGCCCTCAAAATTACCAAAAAGGTCGTGTTTCCTAAACATAGTGGTTGATTTTGACTTTCATAAGTTAAGCTGTATGTGAACAATAAATATAATATAAAAGATTCTCCATATAGTCAATATTTGACTACTAAGGTTAGTTAAAATAATTTTAAATTATATTTCATACATTTTATTCTTCAATAATAATAAACACAATCAGGTACACTTTCATTGTACTGGCAATTTCGCACTTTTATTTATTTTGTTTTTTAAAACTGACCACCCTGATGGACACGCTGTCCCAGCCTACGTCCGGGCCAAGCTTCATTTCTTTTATTGTGCGCGGCAATGAGCACTCGACTACAAAAACACGTCTCGTTTTTGTTAATTTAGGTTCAAAGTAAAAAAAATTAAGTGTTCAGTGTTAAAACTTGCTTAATTTTCTATACTGATAATGCTTAGACGCTAGTAAAATTTATTATTATAACAAAAATAAAATCAAATCAAATCATATAATTGTGCATTCATCTTCGTCAGACTCCGAGGAAAGAGGGTAAGTGAAAATTAACCTTTTTTCCCAGATATCACATCAACTCAAATATCAATGCTGACGAAAGTGTGTCCAAAAATTGAAATCCTAAAGCATCTCTAAGCTAGCTTGGAGGGTATCACGTTGAGGATACCACGAAAGCATAGCATGATGCGTCAATGCTCCTGGAGGTTGACTGCGGGTCAACACGAAGGATTTTAAAAAAACCTCAAAGGACTTTGCGGATACCAACGGGGGACGATGTCGGTGTGGCGCTGTTCTCGGCTTCACTACAAGTGGCTCCGCATGACCTCCCGGACTTTGATCCCGAATTGCTATCGGCGCTCAGTCACAAGAACTATATTAATGGTTAGTCCCGACAGTTGTAAAATTCTAGCCGACCTTCATTGCAAAGAATCAAATAGTTTATTTGATATACTTGCCTGACTTATGAATAGCCAGTTAAACGTTATAGCCTTTTATCAGTGATAACTATTTCACGACTTAAAAACTAATTCCACGAGGGTACCAACGCGTCGAACTTTTCTAACTATGTACCTACAACAATAATGTTTAGATTTTGTGGTGGAAAATAATTTTACTTACTTTCGAAAATTAATGTTCAGATTGTGTAATGGGATGATAATTTAACTATTAGCTCAAAACTCAATAAGTTAACAATATTATGTATAATGTACCATTAGTCTGAAAGTTTCATTGAAGTGAATTGTTAAATTCTTTCTGAAACTAATAAAAATCTTAAACCACAACGCGTCCTGAACTGAGAAGAAGCTTAAGTATTGACAAATGACATTTTGTTTCGACAAATGACAAGTAATTAAAGTTCACGAACGGGACCAGATGTTTTTTCGGAGAAATAGTTTCGGGCATTATACTAGTTTCAATGGTTACTGATCGTCAGGTGTTGTAAATAAAGAAACCAGCAGGGCGCGGCGGGCGACTTTGCTATCGACACCCACCGCTGGGACAGCGCAATCTCGTTTCTCGAGAAACTAGCTGGCCCCCTCTCGTTACGGCTCGGCCAGCAGGGGGGGCGTGACACACTTGAGTATTGGCGATCAGCCGCGAGGAAGATGCGACGTGGCAGCGAGTCTCCAGCATCAGCCACAACAAGGACCAGGTTCAGCGACGACGCTAGACATTAAGGTACCTATATGCCAGTTGTCTTCAACATTTTGAAGTTTGTTGGTTACATATCACTGACAAGGAATCCGTCACGATCTATAACATGATCTAGAATTTCGGGAGTTATAATAAGTGAAGACTATTTTTTGACTTTCACTAGGTGTACAAATGTACGTACATTCAATAAAATATTTTAATGAATTGAACAAATTAAGGAACTAGCTCCAAAAAATTATTATTACATAATACCATTTTAAAAATCGTACACTAACACAGTGTACCGTCTTACACGTTCACAACAAAGAAAAAGCGACAAATGTCTTTGACAATCGACATTTCTTTTTTGGGTGAGATAATGTGGGAGTGAGTCACTGCATGTTCGATTATAGTTAAGATGTGTCTAACCTCAAAATCTTACGTGGTAAAAGATACATTCTAAATTTAAAGGCGTTGAATGAATTTGTAGTTCAAAATCCTTTGAAATTGATAGTTCATAGAACAGCTTACAAGCGAATACTTAAAAAGGGTTTTATGCCTATGAACTGAAGAATCTTATTTTAAAGTACCGATTCATCCTTGGTAAAATACATAAAGAAGTTGTGACTCATCTCAGATACTTACCGCGGTTTTTTCATGAGGATTTGTTAGGTGTTAGAGTGTTAAAGTTATTTACTACCCTCAAAACATGCTCAGTTTCCTGGTTTTATTTTATTTTAATTTCTGACGATATGGCAGTATCGTTACCCAACCGCAAACTATGACGTGAATTATGTAACAATTCAAATTCTGTAAAAAAATTTATACGCTTAACTCGTTGTATCATCTAAGAGTTAAGCTTAATTCCGATTAAAAGTCCTAAAGTCCACTTCTCCAGCTATTAGGTATGGATGGGGTTACACAGAACGTCTGTAGAAACAAAAAATGTAGCCCGTAAGAAAAATTAGACTTTAGACGCAGCTGTTCGTCCATCATCGGTTATCCTATCAGATGGCCAGTGGTTACAACACATTTTTTAAGTCATCTAACTCCCTTAAACCTAAAAGGTTGAACTAGTGATTCACACGATTTCCCGGTCTAGATGAAGACTAATTCTTTTCATTAGAGGGATTTTTGTTTTTGTAATAATTAACGTTAAGATGAATCGAAATACCTCTTTACAGAGTTGATGGCCATATTTTTCGATACATCTATTTTGATACACATGATTTACATCAGTTGCATAGAGGATATCAAATATCCTCATTTAAACGATTGGGTTAATTGTTTCTTATATGGAAATTAAAGATAATCAAAAGCTGACCAAGAGTTACATCCAGTTAATGGGATTAAGCTATCGCTGTAAAATTATATACTTCAAAGTTATTCAAAGAGTTCAATCCAGTTATTGAATTTATCGCTTCTTGCAATAATGCGAAATGTAATCAATATGAACCCAGACGTCTTAGAAACAGACGCATTCTGAACATTTTGGAACACGAAGTTTACCTTTGCTCTTCTATACATTCTTCTAGAGGTAGAATGCTTAAAAATACTATTATAGACAATGCTTTAGACATACATCGTCTAAGGACCTCTACAACTTTGGATTTCCTTCTTTTACATAAGGTGTCAAAAGACTTACTTCTTATAGTACATTTATTGATGATAAATAAATAAATATGGTCTTTCCCTAGAGAACCACAATTCATAGGAATTACTGGAGGAAGTTCTCTGAAGGCATTAAAAAAAAAAAAAAAAAAAAAAGGACATTTTGTTGGAATTTTTAATAATCTATATGTTTCAAAAATTTTGTGTTATTTACAAAGTTTTGTGGCAATACTGCTTTAATAACGACTGAGATCCGTACAATCCGTACATTATAAGTCAACCTCGTAATTTCCAACAGAACAACTTGTTAACGACGTAGCATATGGTACGATTACTTGTTATCATTCGGCATTGAGTTTAATTTCTGCTGATGATTTTGGGTCAAATAAAAAAAAAATATATATATATATATATATATATATATTATATTGCGAAAATGAATAGATAAATTAACATCAAACACCACATAGTAGCACACAATATAGTATGCTAACACATTGCTCAATGGGCCTTAATAAGAGTTTATTCATTCCGTAACTTTGCTTTGCTGATCTTGTAACTTTTTTAGCTTTAGGCAGTAGACACAGCACAGAATGAAAACATTAGCATTAGTTAAAGTTAGTATTATTGTTTTTATATAATTCAAGGGAATTATTGAGTTTATACAACGCCAGCTACTACTCAGGGCGAACCAGTTTTAATTATACCATAATCAAAACTGAAGAGAAAGTATAAAAATTTGCCACAGCTTTGAAAAACAAATCGATATGTCGTTTACAAAATCTTAGACCAAGATATATAATAGACAACCTCCTGATAATGTTGAAGCGACCTCATAAGGTCGCCTGCAGGCAGACCACCGTGAGAACGTGTCTACCGAGGAATATAATCTCTTACGAGAGAGGTCTGCGTTTCAGTGTACTCAGCACCAAGTACGCAACACTTCCTCGGCGAGCACGTAGTTTGTTGCTTGACCTCATCAGAAAAGCAGTCTGCTGGTAACAACCATTACGGACGTTACCTAAGTTTTATAACCTCTTATTGAGCGATGATGCTTCTGTCGCAATAGCTCTTTTGCTCTCTAATCATTAATCATTATAATCTATCTAAATATAAATTAAACCTATTTGTAATGTGACTGGTTTATTGATCCAGGAATTGAACGAAAAGATTGTGTTAATTAAATACTTCTGTGGTATAAAGAGGACCTATTTCCTATTATAATAGGAAACAATTTACTATCTGTTAATGTCCATAATTTAACAAAAATTTTCATCTCTAAACATCTACCTGATTGTGTTTATTATTATTGAAGAATAAAATGTATGAAATATAATTGATGATTAAACGAACTTACCTGTAAGTGAAGTTCTATCACAATTATGTGAATACATTTTATTCGAAAATAATAATATAAGGTCCCTCCCATACCCAAAACCCATGAGTATAATACGAAAATTTTGTTAAATATTCTCTAAAGAATGAAGCTTGGCCCGGACGTAGGCTGGGACAGCGTGTCCATCAGGGTGGTCAGTTTTAAAAAACAAAATAAATAAAAGTGCGAAATTGCCAGTACAATGAAAGTGTACCTGATTGTGTTTATTATTATTTTCGAATAAAATGTATTCACATAATTGTGATAGAACTTCACTTACAGGTAAGTTCGTTTAATCATCAATTGTTTCTCTAAATAAACTTTTTATCTACTAAATAAACAATATCGTCCTCGGCTATCTTAAGACCCTCACCTAACGGCTCGGGTCTCAATGGCGCCTTAGCGGTAATCACCAACTTTACTCACTATATACACACATAATGTACTATTTTGTTAATTTTGAACACTGCCCATGGTTGCAGGCGTCTGATGATACTGGGGCAGTGCGCGACGATATACCTGTCTCTGTGGGCCAGCTCTCTCTACTTCAACGAGACATTTGTGGACGCCGACGGTGTCAGAATCCCTGTGCTCCAGGCCGTGCAGTTGTTTGTGTACAGCGAGTGGTGAGTCCCTCCTCAACAAATCCCTTCTCGTAGTCTCTACCCGGCTGAGTTTGTTGTGGGCTTCTTCTCAGTTCAGGGCGCGTTGGAACCCTCGTAAACTTAGATAGTTATCACTATTAATAAGCATATGTACTTAATTATTTTAACTGACATTTCATAAGAGCTAACAAATAATGGCCTATGTGAAATAAATGATTGAATCTTTGAATCTTTGAAGTCCACAAATTTGTATAAACAACATTGTTGATGTACTTCGATATGGTTTATGTATGCGTGATGCATTAAACAACTAGACTGATGATTATCTTCGCACTAAAAATGCGAGCGCAGTCTAGATAAAGGTGCCAATATCCTATACCTTTAAACGAGCAATTCTTGTATATATATATATATATATTATTTCTATATAATCTGGATCTCGGCAACGGCTCGAACGATTTTCATGAAATTTAGTATACAGGTTGTTTTGGGGGCTATAAATCGATCTAGCTAGGGTTCGTTTTTAGAAAATGTCGAATTTACCAAAAAAAAAAAAAAATATGACTCCTGCTGCCATCTATTGGCCAGTAGTCAAACTACCGAGCGAAGCTATTAGCACCCAGATATTATTTAGTTGAAGGTGATAAAACTGTAGGGTTGCCAACTCTTAAGTTTACATACACATGGTGTCGTCGTTTTGTGGTTGCTATTTACTGTCTAGCTAACTCCTCATATTTTCCTCAACTTTAAAGCGCCTTGTACAAAAGCCTCGGCCCACTGATCTCCATTCTATGGATTAATCATTCCATACATCTGGCAGTTCCTTTTTTGTGCCGATTTGAAGCGCCACCCTCGAACGTCCACGGTACTAAATTGACATTTGTTGGTAGTGAACGCCGTTATACATGACATTTTATTTTAGCTCCATGGACGCTCGCGTTTTTCATTTTTACGTTGACAGTTAGCGATCTATGGAATAGAGATCAGAGCCTGTAGACGAAGTGACTTTTATTTTAGCGAAGTTGCGAATAGAAAAGTCCAAAATGTATGGGATTGACATTAGTTACCGCTAAAGCATAGCGTAAGTTGGCATTAAAAAATAATACAATAATACAATAATAAATATAATACAATAAAAATAATAATATAATAAATAGTAATAGTAATTTAGGGTGATAATGAAAATTTAGGATAATAATTATTTCAATAGCTGTAAATTTAGCATCTAGCAATAACTAGTTAAAGTATGTACTATTTTATTAGTATTGATTTTGAAAGTAGATACATATCTAAATTTTTTAGTGTGTAAGGAATTGAAATAAAAGCTTATTTATTTATTAAAGCATAGCGTTAGCTGACGTCAATCCGGTACATTATTGGCATTCTATTCGCAACTTCGCTAATAGAATGTCACTTTGTGTAGGCCCCCAGTGCTGGGGCCGCAAGTAAGGTCGACCTTCACCGAGCTGTTTATTGGATGAAAACTATTTTATATCCAATTAAATATTAAATATGTCAATACATATATCGCAAGTGGGTTGCCTAAAAAATTTCAGTCCAGGATATGATTAATTAAGAATTAAAAAAAAATCCATTGTAACATGAACTCCTATTTGTTAGAGTTCCGTTGACATCTTAGTTCAAATTAGATTGGATGAGCGATTCAGGTCGCAAATTGCAATTTTGCTTATTTACCTACGATTTTATTATCCGTTAACTTTCTTATGCCAAAAAATATAGAGCAGAAATACTTTTCTCAGCCAGGAAAGTATTTCTGGCTAAAAGCACTATTTATAACATCCAATCTAATTTGAACTACGATGTCAACTAAACTGTAACAAATAGGAGTCCATGTACATCGCGTTTGCGAGCGTACAAGACGGACGTGTCGCAAAATATTTTAGCAAAAATTATTACAGCAGTCATTCTAATTTCACCTTAATTGCAATATCATAAGCATAATAATTCAATAACAAGTGTTGTGTCAGTTTCGCCCGTTTAGTCCTGAGTGCAAGTGCAGACTCACACACTGGTTACCTAAACATCAAGGAATTAGTACGCTCACCTACAAGAAGTGCCATGAACATGGAGCGCAGTGGTTCTCAGCCCAATCTTTCATCTCTAAGCCCACAAGGTACACTATCTTCAGAAATACCTTCTGTTACTTTGCGCAATAAACGAAAATATTGCCTTGACAGCGATTGGAATGATCAATTATCAAACATAGAAAAAAAGATGGCCGAGATGATGACGCTGTTGTCAACGTCTATAAGTGAGCAGAAAGAAAGCTCAGCCAAAATAAAAAATGACATTGCCAGTATTAGAGATGAAATGTCAGAAATTAAGCATAGTATATGCAAAACAGAACAAACACTTAAAACTATAACTACTGAGCAACAAAAGATGAAAACGGATATACAAAACATTACATCTGCTGCCCAATCAATGGAAACAAAAATTGCTTCACTCGAGAGCGACGTACTGAATTTAAAGACATCGTCAACGGAGCCCAAGCGTATGACAAATGAAGTAGTTTATGACATGATGGCGGAAATTACTGATCAAACTCTCCGGAAGAAAAACATAATATTAACTGGCATAACTGAGCCACATTCCCCTGACTACAGAGAGAGACAAAATCAGGATAAAGATGAAGTGCTAAGAATTACTAAAGCCATATCCAAGGACTGTCCAGAACCCATAAAAGTTATAAGAATTGGGAAATACGAACCAAACGTTAACAGAGCTATTAAAGTATGCTTTGAATCAGAACAAACAGTTAAGGTGATTCTCCGAAACCGAAGTAAGTTGAAAGATGATACCATAGCAATCTTCCCAGATCAAACTCCACTTCAGCAAGCGAGATTTAAAAATCTTAAAGAGCAACTGAAACATCGCACAGAAAACGGAGAAACCCACCTACGCATCAAATATATAAAAGGCATACCAAGAATAGTTAGCTCTCTCCCAAAAAACTCCATGGTATAAAAAAGAACCAGGTAAAACATCATAACACCACTTACCAAGTACTAAATAATTATGAAGACATATTAATAAATAAAAAAGCAATCAGATGCTTATATGCGAACATCCGGAGCATAATTAAACCTGGAAAACTTGATGAATTACGGTGTGTGGTGGACTCCTTTAAGTGTGTCTTACACCTAATAATTTTAACCGAAACCTGGATTAAAAATAATGAAGAAGCCAAAAGAATACAAATTCCCGGATATACACACTACTATCAGTACAGGCAAAATACTGTTGGTGGAGGAGTCTCGATCTTTGCCCGTAACACCTTGAAGCATAATGTTATTCAAGAACTCTGCCAAGATGATAACCACTACTTATGGATACACCTAGAAAAGTTTTCTATAGATATTGGTGCCATTTATAAACCGGGTCGAACAAATGTCAAAAACTTTCTGGATTCCTTCTCCAGTCAACTGGATAACAGAAAAAGAGCCGTAGCATTTGGCGATTTCAACTTTGACTTGTTAGCTCCAGACAGGTTAGTGGAAGAGTATAAGGATGTGCTAAAAGAAAGCGGCTTTACGATAATCAATAAAATAGAAGAACAATACTGCACCCGAGAAACATGCCAGAAGAAATCTTTATTGGACCATGTGGCCAGTAATCTTAAGGGTCACCGATTTCATTTAGCCGTTATTGAGTCATCAATGTCGGACCATAAGCAGGTCTATTTTGAAATTCATAAATATGAACCGGAGCCGAAAAGAAAAACTACGTATGAAAGCATTGACTATACGAAGCTTACTGCATTAGTTAAAAACAAGGACAAAGGGAACAGTAATGTAGATTATGCAAGATTTGAGACTGGATTACTGCAAGCTATAAATCAAAGTAAAGTTAAAAAAATTAAGATATTAAACCCTCCAAAACAAGACTGGGTAAATAAAGATATACTACATAAAATAAACGAAAAAAATATTCTATATAAACAACATAAGACCAACCCCGGGAAACAAGACATTGAGAAAAAGTTTCTAAATGAAAGAGACAAAGTTGCGGAACAAATACAGACAATGAAAGCGAAATTCTACCTTAAAAAGTTCTCTGAATGCAATAAAAAGCCTAGAAAAATGTGGAGCTTGATAGATAGCTTAACTAATAATAAAATAAAAGAAACAACGTTGCCAGCCAAATTGATAAAAGGAGATATCGAGTTGAAAGATGAGAGAGAAATTTGTGAATGTTTTTGTGAGTTCTTTTCAACAGTAGGTTTAATCCTTGCAGAAGCGATTGACAAAAAGTATCACAATAACAAAACCTACACCAACGCAACACCTGTTACCGCTAACCCCAATTTTGGTCTCGCGAAACTAAACTTAGCAACAAAAGAGGAAATTATTAAAATAATAGATAACCTTGACAGTAACACCGGCTCGGGGATTGACAACATAAGTACTAAAGTAGTAAAATCGCTTAAATCCTACATAACTGAAGAGCTTACTGAGTGCATAAATGTTTGCCTAGAAAGTGGTAATTTCCCAGACTCCTTAAAAATTGCCAAAGTAACCCCCATCTTTAAATCCGGAACTAAATCAGACCCTAATAATTATCGTCCTATCTCTGTGTTACCTGTGATCTCAAAAATCTTCGAAAAAATAATTTATAATAGACTAGATGCCTATCTAACTTCTATCAGCTTCTTATATCCTAAACAATATGGTTTCAGGACAATGTCCAACACTCTATCCGCCACAGTAGATCTAGTAAACAAGATAAAAAATAGTATAGATGAAAAAAAAATAGCTCTTGGAATATTTATAGACTTAAAAAAAGCATTCGATACGGTAAGCCACGAGATACTTCTAAATAAGCTCACCGACATTGGTATCAACGGTACTGCTCACAAAATATTTGAATCTTACCTGACTAATCGCTTTCAAGTAGTAAAAATAGGTGAATACCAAAGTACCCCAAGACTAATCACCTATGGGGTCCCTCAGGGGTCAATTCTCGGCTCCATCTTATTTTTAATTTATATAAATAATATAAGTAAGCTTGAACTCAAAGGTGAACTATCATTATATGCCGACGACACTACCCTCTTTTACTATGGAAATAACATAGAAAGTATCGTACGAGATTCACAAGATGATCTTGATATCCTTAATGTGTGGTTTCAATGTAATTTACTTACCCTTAATGTAAGCAAAACCCATTACGTTATTTTTTCAGCCAAAAACAAAAAAAATAATGACTTTGAACCCCTTAAAATAAATAATACAAGCATAAGTAGGTCGGACTGCGAAAAATATCTCGGTTTAATCTTAGATAATAAACTCACATGGAAGGCACACATTAAATCTGTAAGATCTAAACTAATTTCTTTAACAGGAGTCCTGCGCAGTGTTGTTCGTTGTCTGCCTCGTAAGGTTTGCTATATTATTTATAATTCTTTGGTTAAACCACACATAGACTATCTTATCCAAATCTGGGGCTCAGCAGCTAAAACCAATCTTATGCCATTACAAAGATCACAAAATAAATTAATTAAAATACTGTTCCGTTACAACTTCTTAACTTCAACGGAAAAAATATTTAAAGAAACAAAATTAATGAATATAACGAATACCTATAAATATTATACTTGCATCCTTATTAGAAAAATATTATCAAAAGACATACATACAAATATAAGTTTCACAACTAAAAATAAATATCCTCATCTGAGACGCTTAAGAAGTGCAAATAATATAATATTACGCCCACCAAGAACCAATTATGGTAAAAGAAATATTACATTTGAAAGTGCTCAATTATATAATAAACTTCCTTCCAATATAAAAGAATGCAAAAGCATGCAAACATTTAAAAAACTTCTAAAATCATACTTTTCCTAACAATTAAAAAATAATAATAACAAGTTAAAATAACATAATCTAAATTATTAAGTTATATTTATTTAACGCTAAATCATAATATCAAACATTCGTAATTAAAGTCAGGTTAAGATCGATATGGCTTACTAGCCACATCCAGTCTGCAGTATCTTTGTTATTGCGTCATAGCATTGAGTCTCGCGTTGGTATAGTTTTTGTGTAGTTGCTACAGGCCTACCCGCAGTTTTACTAATAATTGAAATGACTGCGTTGTAATGTTATAGGTTAATATGAATACTAAGATGTGTAATAAAATATTTAATAATGTTACTAGTGCCGTAGTGTGTACCGCCGTACGAGCAAACGCTTAATATATACTTAAATATTATATTAATTAGCCTTAAGTTTCGTTTAAGTGAGTATTGTATACTTTTTACGAGACAATAAATTTCTTAAACCAGATGTTACAATGGTTTTTTTTAAATTCTTAATTAATCAAACCCTGGACTGAAATTTTTTAGGCAACCCACTTGCGATATATTTATTGACATATTAAATTTGATATAAAATAGTTTTCATCCAATAAACAGCTCGGTGAAGGTCGTTGTATAGCGGGATCCTAGACTATTGAGGGTGTTGTAACGCGCGGTGTGTCGCAGGTGGTCGGACGCGAAGCAGGTGGCGTGGGACGTGTACGCGTTCGCGCAGCACCACGGCTGGTACGAGGTGTGGAACCAGCTCGTCCAGTTCACCGAGACCGACGACGAGCAAGGCGCTTACGAGGTACTACCGGCCCCTTGACTTTGCTCCCTGCCATGTATAGGCTGTGTTTTATACATTGATCGTGTGCCTATTACAGTGATCCATTAAACAACAGCTGACAGATGACTAACTTCTTTTGAAGGTGTCCCACTCCAATTGGAACAGTGTGGTAACCCTTATAATTTAGAAGATGATTTTTGAGAGTTTGTTTGAACCTATGTATAGGTAGGTCCAAAACTGCCTCGGGATCACGTTATACAAGCGTGTATTCATTGCATGGCAGGTGCTGGGCGTGAGTCCGTACGCGAGCCAGCAGGAGATCACGCGGCGCTGGCGGAAGCTGTCGCGCGAGCACCACCCCGACAAGGCGCGGCCGGACGAGCGGCGCGCGGCGCAGGAGCGCTTCATGGACATCCAGCGCGCCTACGAGCTGCTGTCGGCCAGCAAGCGGCGCCGCTGGGCGCGCACCAAGCGCACGGAGCTCGCGCGCGACCCGCCCGCCGAGCAGTGAGCCGCGCCGGGCGAGCGGCGCGCTTCATGGACATCCAGCGCGCCTACGAGCTGCTGTCGGCCAGCAAGCGGCGCCGCTGGGCGCGCACCAAGCGCACGGAGCTCGCGCGCGACCCGCCCGCCGAGCAGTGAGCCGCGCCGGGCGAGCGGCGCGCTTCATGGACATCCAGCGCGCCTACGAGCTGCTGTCGGCCAGCAAGCGGCGCCGCTGGGCGCGCACCAAGCGCACGGAGCTCGCGCGCGACCCGCCCGCCGAGCAGTGAGCCGCGCCGGGCGAGCGGCGAGCGGCGCGCTTCATGGACATCCAGCGCGCCTACGAGCTGCTGTCGGCCAGCAAGCGGCGCCGCTGGGCGCGCACCAAGCGCACGGAGCTCGCGCGCGACCCGCCCGCCGAGCAGTGAGCCGCGCCGGGCGAGCGGCGCGCTTCATGGACATCCAGCGCGCCTACGAGCTGCTGTCGGCCAGCAAGCGGCGCCGCTGGGCGCGCACCAAGCGCACGGAGCTCGCGCGCGACCCGCCCGCCGAGCAGTGAGCCGCGCCGGGCGAGCGGCGAGCGGCGCGCTTCATGGACATCCAGCGCGCCTACGAGCTGCTGTCGGCCAGCAAGCGGCGCCGCTGGGCGCGCACCAAGCGCACGGAGCTCGCGCGCGACCCGCCCGCCGAGCAGTGAGCCGCGCCGGGCGAGCGGCGCGCTTCATGGACATCCAGCGCGCCTACGAGCTGCTGTCGGCCAGCAAGCGGCGCCGCTGGGCGCGCACCAAGCGCACGGAGCTCGCGCGCGACCCGCCCGCCGAGCAGTGAGCCGCGCCGGGCGAGCGGCGAGCGGCGCGCTTCATGGACATCCAGCGCGCCTACGAGCTGCTGTCGGCCAGCAAGCGGCGCCGCTGGGCGCGCACCAAGCGCACGGAGCTCGCGCGCGACCCGCCCGCCGAGCAGTGAGCCGCGCCGGGCGAGCGGCGAGCGGCGCGCTTCATGGACATCCAGCGCGCCTACGAGCTGCTGTCGGCCAGCAAGCGGCGCCGCTGGGCGCGCACCAAGCGCACGGAGCTCGCGCGCGACCCGCCCGCCGAGCAGTGAGCCGCGCCGGGCGAGCGGCGCGCTTCATGGACATCCAGCGCGCCTACGAGCTGCTGTCGGCCAGCAAGCGGCGCCGCTGGGCGCGCACCAAGCGCACGGAGCTCGCGCGCGACCCGCCCGCCGAGCAGTGAGCCGCGCCGGGCGAGCGGCGCGCTTCATGGACATCCAGCGCGCCTACGAGCTGCTGTCGGCCAGCAAGCGGCGCCGCTGGGCGCGCACCAAGCGCACGGAGCTCGCGCGCGACCCGCCCGCCGAGCAGTGAGCCGCGCCGGGCGAGCGGCGCGCTTCATGGACATCCAGCGCGCCTACGAGCTGCTGTCGGCCAGCAAGCGGCGCCGCTGGGCGCGCACCAAGCGCACGGAGCTCGCGCGCGACCCGCCCGCCGAGCAGTGAGCCGCGCCGGGCGAGCGGCGCGCTTCATGGACATCCAGCGCGCCTACGAGCTGCTGTCGGCCAGCAAGCGGCGCCGCTGGGCGCGCACCAAGCGCACGGAGCTCGCGCGCGACCCGCCCGCCGAGCAGTGAGCCGCGCCGGGCGAGCGGCGAGCGGCGCGCTTCATGGACATCCAGCGCGCCTACGAGCTGCTGTCGGCCAGCAAGCGGCGCCGCTGGGCGCGCACCAAGCGCACGGAGCTCGCGCGCGACCCGCCCGCCGAGCAGTGAGCCGCGCCGGGCGAGCGGTGCGCTTCATGGACATCCAGCGCGCCTACGAGCTGCTGTCGGCCAGCAAGCGGCGCCGCTGGGCGCGCACCAAGCGCACGGAGCTCGCGCGCGACCCGCCCGCCGAGCAGTGAGCCGCGCCGGGCGAGCGGCGCGCTTCATGGACATCCAGCGCGCCTACGAGCTGCTGTCGGCCAGCAAGCGGCGCCGCTGGGCGCGCACCAAGCGCACGGAGCTCGCGCGCGACCCGCCCGCCGAGCAGTGAGCCGCGCCGGGCGAGCGGCGCGCTTCATGGACATCCAGCGCGCCTACGAGCTGCTGTCGGCCAGCAAGCGGCGCCGCTGGGCGCGCACCAAGCGCACGGAGCTCGCGCGCGACCCGCCCGCCGAGCAGTGAGCCGCGCCGGGCGAGCGGCGAGCGGCGCGCTTCATGGACATCCAGCGCGCCTACGAGCTGCTGTCGGCCAGCAAGCGGCGCCGCTGGGCGCGCACCAAGCGCACGGAGCTCGCGCGCGACCCGCCCGCCGAGCAGTGAGCCGCGCCGGGCGAGCGGCGCGCTTCATGGACATCCAGCGCGCCTACGAGCTGCTGTCGGCCAGCAAGCGGCGCCGCTGGGCGCGCACCAAGCGCACGGAGCTCGCGCGCGACCCGCCCGCCGAGCAGTGAGCCGCGCCGGGCGAGCGGCGAGCGGCGCGCTCCATGGACATCCAGCGCGCCTACGAGCTGCTGTCGGCCAGCAAGCGGCGCCGCTGGGCGCGCACCAAGCGCACGGAGCTCGCGCGCGACCCGCCCGCCGAGCAGTGAGCCGCGCCGGGCGAGCGGCGCGCTTCATGGACATCCAGCGCGCCTACGAGCTGCTGTCGGCCAGCAAGCGGCGCCGCTGGGCGCGCACCAAGCGCACGGAGCTCGCGCGCGACCCGCCCGCCGAGCAGTGAGCCGCGCCGGGCGAGCGGCGCGCTTCATGGACATCCAGCGCGCCTACGAGCTGCTGTCGGCCAGCAAGCGGCGCCGCTGGGCGCGCACCAAGCGCACGGAGCTCGCGCGCGACCCGCCCGCCGAGCAGTGAGCCGCGCCGGGCGAGCGGCGCGCTTCATGGACATCCAGCGCGCCTACGAGCTGCTGTCGGCCAGCAAGCGGCGCCGCTGGGCGCGCACCAAGCGCACGGAGCTCGCGCGCGACCCGCCCGCCGAGCAGTGAGCCGCGCCGGGCGAGCGGCGCGCTTCATGGACATCCAGCGCGCCTACGAGCTGCTGTCGGCCAGCAAGCGGCGCCGCTGGGCGCGCACCAAGCGCACGGAGCTCGCGCGCGACCCGCCCGCCGAGCAGTGAGCCGCGCCGGGCGAGCGGCGCGCTTCATGGACATCCAGCGCGCCTACGAGCTGCTGTCGGCCAGCAAGCGGCGCCGCTGGGCGCGCACCAAGCGCACGGAGCTCGCGCGCGACCCGCCCGCCGAGCAGTGAGCCGCGCCGGGCGAGCGGCGCGCTTCATGGACATCCAGCGCGCCTACGAGCTGCTGTCGGCCAGCAAGCGGCGCCGCTGGGCGCGCACCAAGCGCACGGAGCTCGCGCGCGACCCTCCCGCCGAGCAGTGAGCCGTATAATATAATAAAACGTTCAAATGTACATTGGTAATAACTTGGTATCCCTCGTCGTGCCGACCTCATTATGCGGTAACCATAAGTCATATACAGTCCGACAAGGCTCTCTTGGCACTTGAAGGAGGGCGCTGTTGCAAAACAAAGGCAGCCATTAAATAAAATCTCCTCAATTTTACTTCAATTTTAGTTTAAAATAGTCAATAGTAAGTAAAAACAGCATAACATACAATAGTGATATACTGACAGAGCGAACTATCAAACTGTAGCACAAGATACAGATACCTAGCGGCGTTAGTTCAGACTTTGACCACGCGCCAAAATAGCCTTGTCGCACTGTACATATAAATGGTATAGTAGGTAATGTGTTCACTATCCTATTTGTGTATATACTGTATTTTTTATATGTATATATTACTTTTACTGTATTTTTTATATGTATTTTTTATATGTATATATTATTATATGTATATATTACTTTTATATATATATATATATAATTTATTAGTAGTTTAATATGATAATAATTGTTTAATTCTGTTTGTGTTGTTTCTTTTTTTGCTATGTTATGTTCTTTCTGTGTAATCTTCATGTCGCCGTCCACGTCTCAGGTGGGCCTCACGGAAGACCAGCGCTTTGCCATAAAAAGCAAGGCTTATGCTGAGTGGAGGCCCATTTGGGAGTGCACATTGTACTTCCTGTTATTTATTTTTTCTCTCTTGTTAATATGTACCTAATGTGCATTACCAATAAACTTTTTCATTTCATTTCATTTCATTTCATTTCATTTCATTTCATTTCATTTCATTTCATTTTTTAACGGCCTAGACAACATCATCCATCTGTGACGGCTGTTGTTAACCTCATAAAGCTCTCTGGTTAATCACGTGCCCCTAAGAAACTGTTAATGCCATTGCCATCTACAACCAGTTCGCAGAAGCTTTGCCGATGACTTCCCCGCACTCTTCTCATAGCGTTTGCGGGGGAAGTCATCGGCAAAGTTTCTGCGAACGGGTAGTAATGTTCTTATCTTTCGTACGATACTTATTAGGTCGTTAAAAACAGTATATATAGGTATGTCGGCTCTTGTATGTGGGTAAGTCATGCATTTAATAACTGTGTAATTAGTGTCTAGTGAATAGAACAACAATACCGTCCATTGAGAGTGCTCATTTAATTAAGCTTTACATTATTAAACTAGATACATGAAAACCTTATTTTATAAGGCGGAAAAGTATTATAAGGGAAAACGGCATTTGTATTTATTATATTTAATAGATTAATTATTTAGGTCTAAGCAACGTATATATACGTATATTTACCAAAAAAACTAATTATTACTTTTTTGTTATATACGTATAGATATAAATTCGAATCGAATCGAATCAAATGAAACATAACGGATTTTGAAATATTAGTGCGCGTCTTCGTAATTTGAAATATATATACAATAATTTAAAAGTTTTAGGGCTATTTTTTATCATTGTAATTTGTAAGTATTTTGGTATTATTTATTTAATCCTGTACAATTTCCAGCTTTCTAGTGAATCTCGATACGAATGGCTGTTCCCAATATTCAATCTATCCATTTGTTGCCTTACTAGAGATAGATATTTGACATAACTTGTATGGAGCTTATGTCACGTTGATATCTCTAATGGAAAATAGATAGAAAATTGGGAACTGGCAAAAAAGGAGTTATTCCGTTAGTCCTCCCTAAAACGGTCATAAGTTAAAAATAAAGTATTAAGTCTGAATCTGAGCAGAACATTTGTGTTTGTGTGACCTTACAATTTTTTTCATGTAGATAAATGGAATTAGCTATATTATATTATTTTGTAAATGGTAAGAGTGACAGTGTTGATTATCTTGCTTTGTTTTTTTTTTCAATAATTTATTGATTATAATCTTAAATACATACATGTATGAACGCCCTACCCTCTGCGTTGCAGAGGGTAGGTTATTCCTGGATGGTAATTTTAAGAGTTTTATTTATATTTGAAACCTATGTTACAAATATGTCTTACAAATATTGTATCAATAAAGCTGTGCGATAAATATAATATTAGTTCTTTGATAAAATAAACAGACGAAGCGTAGCGGCGTAGCACATCTACGCAAGCTGTTTGTGCAGAAGTGCTACGGCGCTACACTACGCAAAATAAGGCTGCGTAGATGTACTACGTCGATAAAGTATCATTTTGTGTACGCTCTAAAACGCCGCATGCCAAGAACAGTTAGGATTTTCTTGGATTTGTAAATGATTTGGATTTGTAAGGTTCTTAGTTCTTACGTTCCCTTAGTCGAGGAGTTTAAAAAAAAAAATCTTGTCAATTTCAAGTCTACAAAAGTCGTGGGTGTTTCAAAGCTTGAGAAAAGGTCAAGAGAACGGGTCTGGAATTTTTAGGGTTCCATACCAAAATGGTAAAAATGGAACCGTCCGTCCGTCCGTCTGTCACACTCGGTAATTTCAGTGACTATTAAAGCTATTGACCTGAAATTTGGAATAGTTGTAAGTAGTTGTGGAGCGCCGTCATTGCAATCATAAAAAAATAAAATCTTTATAGCTTCTATCGCGGGCCTTGAGCGTGGAGACTGAATCGTGATTCGCAACGGTTTATATCTTTTGCGGTTTTCATTACAACAAAATACATAACAATTTCCTATGATGTTGCGATAATATTAATGTTTACACGTGTTTCGCGTTTGCCTCGTGTAAAACAAACCAAAATAACAATTATTGTTCATTCAAGTTCAGAAGTTTGGGCCGCGATTATTTTATCTGATAAAACCGTATTGACTGATGATTCTCGAAAACATGTTTACTCGTATCACCTACGCAGATGAACCGTGTGAACTGACTTTCCCAAATGCTTTATAAATTATTCGTAGACTCATTTGGGAGACAATATATTTTAGTAGGTACATTATTTGGACTGTGAACACGTGTCGTTTGAAGTATGATAATATCTAACCCATCTGTTTCGTAAAGTGTTTTCGTGGATTTCTTCTCAGTGCAAGGCGTGTTGGAACTCTCTTATAAGCTTAGTAGGTAGGTACCGAGGGAGGTAGGTAATTTTAAGTTTTTAAAATTACCTACCTCCCTCAATTTTCGGTCCCTGTTTAACTATTAATACTATATCGATCAAATAACTTCATATATGTAAGATAGGCCTTTGTGAAATATAGAATTTGGAATGTACTTACCTAATTTTAATAGCAGTAGGTAGAAGTGCTGTGCTTGGCTAGTGTATAGTAAATATGCATTTTTATATGACCATATCATTTCTGTGTATCAGACAGATTGTAAGTAGTCAAGCACAACAATTATAAAAAAAAATATTCCTCTGTCCTGTATAATGTTTTAACTTCGCGACAAAAAATTGATAATAAAAATTCGCTTAGTGGTCTTTCTAAATATCGTTGTTTATCTTTCTAATTATCGTGTGTGAGAGGGTCACTGATTTAAAAGACGGACATAATTTATAGTGCCATTATATTCTGTACAATACAAGAACAGTAGGAGTAAGGTTAGTTAACATTCCGCAGACAGCTCAGTAGTTCAGTGACAGTACGTCGCCAGCTCGTCCACGGTGCAGGGCTTGAGGCAGCACTCGTCCACGACCCCTCGCTTCGCTCTGAACGCGAGCCCGCGGGCGCTGCTGTCATCGATCACTGGCCAGTTCGTCTCCACAACGTCTTGCTGCGGCACGGACCTCTTGACGAGGTGTCCGTCGCACACGACGTCCAGAGCGATGGCGAGGCGCCTGCCGCAGTAGTACGAAGCTTCGGACGACACCAGCCCTAGAACAAAAGAGTGGTTTGTAGTAGGTAATTGACGTATACGCAGGACCATTACGTATGACGTATACACATCAAACCATAAACATTTTTTGACACCAATAAACTGGTGACATTTAATGTTTCAGTTGTAAGCCGACAGCACTATACTTGTTGTCAACGTTATATTAGTGCATGCATGCACACACACACACACACACACACACACACACACACACACACACACACACACACACACACACACACACACATATCACACGCACGCACGTATACATACAAAATATACACTCGCAGTCGCAACCATACTACTTAATATAAATTGTAATTGCCATACTAAGATATAAATGCTTCATTTACTGCAGTTGTTCGTCCGTGTTAAAATTGTTTTAAGTTTAACTTTAGAAACCGACCCCCAAGTCACGGGTTTCCTAGTTTGGGGGTCCAGGGTAATTTTTAGATAACTGTATGTATTTTATGTTCACAAATAAACAATTTATTTATTTATTTATTATTCATTCAACTACTATATCGCTCCGCATCCGCTGTAAGTACTTAATGTATAGACTACGACTGTTTACGAGTAATTTGAGAACCAAATGGCTACAAGCTACATAACAAGCAACAATGAAATCTGAGGATTGAAGTACTTACCCAAGCAGGCGAGGAGTACAAATACCGAGTGGATCTTCATGGCTGGTGGATGCTGTGGGAGAGCTGAGGGTTTGAGAGATAATGTGCCGAAATCTCAGATTTCTCAGCTTTTATACCTAGGGCTCAGGCCCTGATTCATTAATATTCATACGCCGCCCGTGAGTTTTGTTAAGAGGGATGGGTACCATCCGGCCGCGAAAATTTAAAATTAATTTATTTGTTTAGTTTTTCGCTAATATAGTGGACTAATATTATACACCGTAGGCTTATGGCAATGAGTTTTGCGGGCACAACATTTATGAATCTACATGTTATTAATAAAATATCTGCTCAAAAATACGCATTTACTTCCTGTTCCCGATAGCCTGAAATCTTGAAAACTACAAAAAATATCTATTGGGAACCAATGTGAGGTGAGTGGGAGTTGTCAAGCAATACCTATTTAGAAACTAAATAAAATTTGAATTTCGCGGGATAGTAGGGCCGAAACACCTTAATAGGGCATCCGATCGGCAATAAGTGTACTGCCACATTGGAAATAATTATGTTAACGTATTACCATAATTGTTCAGGTGTGTGAGGGAGGACATCTTAAATTATGACGTCAGGGATGAGGAAGGTTTCGCATGAATCATATTTATTGATTTATCTCCGTATTATATTATATTAACAATTACAATAAATATAGTGTAATAGCACCCACCAAACTGTACAACAGTTTGATGACGGAGACATCGCTCTCATCCGATATTCAATCACCTATAAAATTCAATATCTGGGTGACCGAGCTTCGCTCGGTGGCCAATAGATGGCAGCAGTAGTCATATTTTTATTTTTTTTGTAAATTCGACATTTTCAAAAAAGGAACCCAGCTAGATCGATTTATCGCCCCCAAAACCCGCTGTATACAAAATTTCATGAAAATCGTTCTTACCGTTTCCGCGATCCAGATTATATAGAAATATATATACAAGAATTGCTCGTTTAAAGGTATAAGATAAGATATGGGGCAAAAATTATGAATGAGTTTATAGCTAATCTGTAACCTGTGGTTTATAGCAACAGTTCAACCATGAAAACAACTTTAAGTCTCCTAAGTAATTACCTTGTTCGATACAGCCCTGCAGACTGCAGAGCCCCGGGTCACACTCTAGGTAGGTATTAAGTTAGGTATAATTTTTAGCCTCACTGTATGCCACACAATAGTTCATACTTATCTACTCTTTACTCGTCCCATTTTTACCCTTTCGGTACGGAACCCTAATTCCGTACCCAAAGGGTAGAAATGGGACTTCGTTGTCTGTCCGTCCGTCCATCCGTCTGTCACCAGGATGTATCTCTTTAACCCTAATACAAGACACTTGTAAGTTACACATATGACGAACCTATTTATTTTGCCGCTATAACAACAAATACTAATATATAATAAAATGGAAAATTCTTTTAAAAAAACCGACTTCAAATGCACGCGGTAGCGTGTCAAGCCAAGTTCAAGTACAGAACTGGCAAGCGCACCGTGTGTAATTTTACACGAACCATTTGGAGCCACTTTTGACACTCTCATACCTCAAAAACTATTTCACAGAAACGTGTCAAGTTTGGCTCGTATATTGTGTGCGGGCGTGATTAAATAAATGCGTTTTTTAAATAACTAATATATGCGAGTGAAAGGCGTTTGGCGCTGATGTTTGGCGTATGAAAAAAAAGGAAAAAAAGGATTAGAAAATTAGGGAAAACTCACGTTTGAGGCGTTTTGTTCACTGAGCACTGCACTGTAGTTTTACAGGTACCTAGGTTAATTGTTTTGTTTGCGAAACGCGTGCGCAGTGCGCTTGCTTGCGGGTTTGAAATGCAACTGGTTTTAATAGCGATGCATGTGACACTGCCGTCTTCTGTCCTTCAGGCGTCCTTGATGCGTTTTTGTGTGAGTTTAATAGGAGGTAGGAGTGAATGCGATGGATGGAGTAAATATGAAGGAAAGAAAGAGATGGCGCCAACATAGCCTCCGCCTTGAAAGGTACTTTCAAAAAAAAAAGAGTTAATTAAACAAAATTATATATATAAAAATTGCGTTAAAAAATTAAGTGAAATACAATAAAGAATTGCGAAGATTAAATTGACTTAATATTATGAGCGTTAATATATTGAATGGATAGAGCGTTTACTTGCTAAAGTATTTAATTGTTGATTGGGAGAGGGCATAGACGAATTATAGGGCGTTTAAGTGTGCCATTTTTAGTCCTAACTAGAGCTACACGTATGCGACCATCAGGGCCTTTGAATACTTTCTCAATGACCCCTAGAGGCCAGTGTAGAGGGGTACTATCCTGCATTATTAAAATAATAGTCCCTACTTGCACTGGACGTGACTCTGTGTTCCACTTTTCTCGAGTCTGTAGCGTGTGTAGATATTCGTCTCTCCATCTCTTCCAATACGACTGCACTAGTTTGTCTAAGAGCGAATATCTAGAGAGTAAAATCGTACGTTCATTCAAAACATCTACAGCCGGTAATGCTTTAAGGGGAGTAGTGTTTAAAAAATGTGCGGGGGTAATAGGCATGGGTTCCGAAGGATCTTCGTTAAGAATACCAAGCGGACGCGAATTAAGTAAGGCGTCTATCTGACACAACACCATCAGCAATTCTTCATAAGTCACTATTTGTGTGCCTATTACTCGGTACAAGTGCGTTTTAAAAGATTTTGGGCGAACCTTAAAACAAGGTTTACATGCGTGTATACTGGAGCGTATTGCTTTCCTAGCGGATGAAATCCAATATTTTTTGCGTAATAAAGATGTAGTGTTCCGAGGAAGTAAAATGAGATGTTTATGATCAAATGAAATATCTTGACTTGCGGATAATCGTCCACCTACTCTTAAGATTCCATCTAATAAGAATGGACGCAATTTTTTAATAGCGCGCAGTAAAGAAGCGTTCTTATTCAAAGCGTCGATATATTTAGAAAAATAAATCTTCTGAAGCTCTTGAATTATAAACAATTCGGTAGCTTTTAAATCTTCAGCGGTCACTAATCCGTGCGTATTTAAGCGTTTACAAAAGCGTAGAATGTAAGTAAAGGTGCGTATTAATTTAGATGAATAGGATATGCGTTCAGCGATTTTTGTACGAGTAAGTAGTGGTTTTTCTGGCGTGACAGTATTTAATGTGACTGTTTTTGTTTCAGGCAAATCATTTAAATCAGGGATAAATGGCTGAATAGGCCACTTGTTACATTCTTCATGCATCCTAGTAAGGCCCTCAAACCATAGAGGATGTGAAATCAACTGCTCTGGTGTTAGACCACGAGATAAACAATCACTCGGGTTTTCATTACTGGAAACATGAAAGAAGTTTTTTGGGTCTAAATTTGGCTGAATTTTTGAAACTCGATTAGCGACAAGCGTTTTGAGTTTATGAGGACTTGAATTGATCCAATTTAGAACAACTGTTGAATCAGAAAAGGCGTGAATGCAAATGCGATTTATATTAATGCGTGTACTATAATTTGTCAAAACAGTAAGAACCAATGTAGACAGTACACGACCTACACAGAGCTCTAAACGGGCAAGCGAGACCGTTTTGACAGGAGCGACCCTTGATTTAGCGAAAAGTAAAAGGCGAACAATGACTTCATCATTTGTCACTATGTGAATAAATAAAACTATCCCGTATATTTGTGTGCTAGCGTCACAGAAAGCTACGAGATTAATTTCGTTCCAATTTTGGCGTAATTTAGGATCTATTTTCAATCTCCTTTCTAAAGATATTAGGCGTTTATATGCGATATTGCGTGAGTCTCCCAGTAAATTGGGATCAGTTTTAAAAGGTAAGGCAACCATAAACCTATCTTGAGCGTTGCGTGTAGTTGTGCGAGTGTAAAAATCTTCACACTCCTGTTCTTCAATGCTGAAGAACTGATCTTTGGGTAAAGGTACCTCTTCTAATTCGAAGAAGCTGCGTAGCGATTTATCTAAGCGTTCATTAGTAATAGCGCATAATGTGTGCGTTTGGGTTTGCGTTAAATTAGCGATAGCACATAATGTGTGCGTGTGAGTTTGCGTTAAATCAGTAGAATTAATTAAGGGTGCATTCCCCCAAAGCAAAAATCCTAACTTGGATTGAATCGCCTCGGGCATACCAGGTGGCGCTGTTACGCGACCTGATAAAAGTATTTGTGTAAATAATTGCGCGCCTAGTATCATATCAATGTTACCAGGTAAGTAATAATTCTCATCTGCTAAAGGTACACTCGACAGATAAGTGAGAAGCGATTTATCTACTGGAGATGTAGGTAAATGATCCGTGATTTTGTCGACAATCAAAGGGCTCAGATTATAAGAATAATTATCAAATCTCGAGAATATAGTTATATGAGTAATACCCTTTATTGCGTTTGATGTGCCGCCAAAACCTTGGACAGTAGTAGGGTGCGAGATTGGTATAGCAGTTAAACCTAATCGAGAAGCGCAATCATTTGTAATGAAATGATGCTGCGATGCTGGGTCAATGAGACATCTTACATTATAGCTTCTACCAGCTGAATCAAAGGCGCGTACTGAAGCAGTTGCAAGCAATACTGTGGTTTGATTAGAGTCTCTGCGATGCAAGGAACACAAAGAAACAACTTCCTGTTTTTGTGATTTATTTTCAACGGTAGCTTCGCAGGAAGAGATATTAGTCTTCTTGTCACTGCTGCTGACTTCGTTTTCCCTTGGTCTATGGAGTAGAGTGTGATGGTATTTGCTAGAACAAGAAGGAGCCTGACAGAACTGCTTAGAACCGCAGAAAGGCGTGCGATGAAAAAATGAAAGGCAAGAAAAGCAGCTGTTATTTGCTTTAACTACATTATATCGTTCCATGGGTGTCATCTTTAAAAATTTAGGACAGCGGTAAAATTGTTTGGGGTGAGCATCGTCCTTACATAGAGGGCATGAAGCGTCATTAAATTTTGTTGACGTTACAAAAGATTTTGTTGCAATAGATGGCGTCAATAACTTTTTTGTTGCGTCGCGTTGTTTATAAACCTCTTTCGCTAACGATGAGTGAGACGGAACAGTGGCGGTACGCTCATTAATTTTTGTTTGTTCCTTTATGAATTTAATGAAGTTATCGAAAGAAGGTAATTTCTCTGCGCGGACATTGTTCTCATATAATCGTGCAGTCTCTTTATCAATCTTTTTTAAGCATAAGTAAAGGTAGATAAATTCTGCCTTGTCACCAATTTTTAATTTTTCAAAAGCTGCAATTGATGTAGCACAAATGTCTAAAAATGAGTTTAATTTATCTGAGGATTGAATCGGTTTAAAATTAAAAATTTGGTCTAAATATGCAGTACCTAATGCGCGTATATCCTGATATTTGTCCACTAAGGTTGAATAGATTAACTGATAATTTTCACTAGTAGGTTCAATGCCAGAAATAGATGTAAGTGCGGAATCCGTAAGTTGACCTAGTAAATAATGTAATTTCTCTGAATTGTTCAATTCTTTATTTAAATGTATGGTATTATTAAAAGATTCATAAAAAATCGGCCAGTCCTTTAATTGACCCCCGAACTTAATTAATTGTATAGGTGGAAGTTTTATTTTAGATTTCACAGAAATAACATTTTGTTCTTTACTAGGGCTTTTTATATTAAGAGGAGAGGTTGCGGTATTTTCCTTAACTTTATATAAAACGTGCGAATATAATTCCTCAAATGCGCTTAGCGATTGAAAATTGGGTTCATAATCAGGATTTTCTTTCATTCTTGCGATGTTTAATTCTTTCACAAGTTTAATGTATTCTTCCCGAATGTTCTCCATATTGGCAGACCGAGATAAAAATAAATTTAAACTTTCAGAAGTGTCTAAATTTTGCGAAGAGTTATAAATAGACTGCATTGTTGAAAAATAAGATTTAACTTGAGCCTCCAAGATTAAAACTTCGGCAGAAACTTCTGGAGGCGAACGTGCTCTTCTCGACATTTTTTACGTTTATTATAGTTATACAAATAAATATAAGCGGTTGCGTAATGTTTACAACAATTATAAACTTCAAAAACAATTTATAATTCTATTATATTACAAATCGAATAGTTACAGAATAGAATGCGCGATTGTGAGTTACAGAATAACCCTTTGTATTTACGGTACGATATAGTAGTACGTAAGTAAACTATTTGTATTACGATTTGTAGCGAAGACCAATGAAATGTTCGTATATATACGGTAAATAAGCTATTCTAAGCGTAAACGAACTTAATTTGACAAACCACTCGTATAATTAACAAGTTTATAAAGTTTTTAATCGGAAATAACAAGTTATGGTACGAGCGTGGCGTAGGTACTTATGACGAGACGAGCGAAACATAGGTGAGTAAGTAATACCTAGGTAAAATTCGAACTACGAATCGAGCGAGTGACAAAGGAATCACGTACAGTGCTATTTCAATAGGTATTTTGAGTATTTAATATGGGTATGTATAGTCTATTTAGCTGTAATAATGCAAGATAGCTATAATAATGAGATGCGTAGCTGTAAGCCGTGTAAGCAGGTAGGTAAGTACTAGGTAATATGGCACACTTATAACCAATCCTACAATACGTTTTATGCGAAGTAAATAGCTATAATATGAAGCGAATAAATAGTCTAATGGCTACTTATTTATTAAAATACTCGAAGGACCTTGCGTTGAGAAGTAAGTAAATGCGTGAATGATATTATAATAGGGGATGCGTAAGTATAATATTTGAAACAAAGAAAAGATGGCCGGTTATTGCGGCTTGAAAGAACCAAATTTTGTTTGAAACAAACAAAAGATAGCTGGTCTTAATATCCGGCTCGAAGGACCAAATTTTGTGCGGGCGTGATTAAATAAATGCGTTTTTTAAATAACTAATATATGCGAGTGAAAGGCGTTTGGCGCTGAGGTTTGGCGTATGAAAAAAAAGAAAAAAGGATATGAAAATTGAGGGAAACTCACGTTTGAGGCGTTTTGTTCACTGAGCACTGCACTGTAGTTTTACAGGTACCTAGGTTAATTGTTTTGTTTGCGAAACGCGTGCGCAGTGCGCTTGCTTGCGGGTTTGAAATGCAACTGGTTTTAATAGCGATGCATGTGACACTGCCGTCTTCTGTCCTTCAGGCGTCCTTGATGCGTTTTTGTGTGAGTTTAATAGGAGGTAGGAGTGAATGCGATGGATGGAGTAAATATGAAGGAAAGAAAGAGATGGCGCCAACATATTGAGACTTGCGAGATACATATGTATGTACTCCAAATTTCATAAAAACACCTCAAATGGTTATTTAGATATTTACATTTTACTGTTTTGACAAATAAAAAGAGGTTTCAGGTCGGAGCCTAAAATATATGCGTGACGTCACTAAGTGCTCGTCCTTTATGTAACATCCATGGTTACTACCTATCTATATTGTACTTGTCTATAATTTTATTTATTTATTTTTACCCACGACGGAACGGAGTACGGGTATATGCGTTTAGGGTGAGACACCGTTTGTATTTACATACAAACATAGGTACATTAGTTTGTTGGAAGACCAGCGCTTTGTCATAAAAGGCAAGACAATATGCTGAGTGAAGGCCCATTTGGGATTGCACATTGTTCTGCCTGTTCCTTTTTTTCTCCTATTCATACGTAGCTAATGTGCATTACCAATAAAACTTTTTCATTTCATTTCATTTATATGGTTTTCTTCTATAGGTTTCTATGGATGTTAAATTGTGCATACAAAAACATACGAACATCCAATAATATTTTTGTTTTTGTTTGTTTGTTTGTTTGTTTGTTTGTTCGTTGGTTCATTTGTTCGTTTGTGCACATCCAATGTTCCCATTTATTTCCAAAACGGCTTAACCGATTTAGATTCAGTTTTCTGTATAATGTTTGGTATTCATTGGCGATGGTTCGTAGATAGTTGTTACGGACATCATTCACCGGGGGAACCATGAAAACATTTATAGTGCAAACGAATGTTCCCATTTATTTCAAAAATGGCTAAACCCATTTCGATATATCTTTCTCTCTCTTGTTTCTTCTAATGTGTCTGGTAATGTTTCTAGTAAATTCCTAGTGTTATAGATTGTTTGATATGTTTTAACTAGGCTCACACTTTCTATTTGGTGACGAGGATCTGGCAACTTGGGACTGAGTGTTACTCAACAATCGTAATTAGTAAATACTTCGAACTTAGACTCATTTGGTTTGGTTGAACCATTCTTACATATTCGGCTTGGTGGCAAGGACTAATGATGCATTCTGGACCTGCATAGTGGAACTCAGGAGTTGTAACTGGTAAGCCGCTCGAGTCTGGGCTCATTTGGCTCAATTGAAAAAGTATAAAACAAGAGGAAAGTTAAAAAAAAATTAAACACACTTGTAGACTTCAAATTGAAAAAGGATTAATATGTAATAAGTATTATTATTAATAACTATTTTATAATAAAGAATATAAATTCCTTAATTAAATAACTTTTATAAAACTTCCCGACTAAAGGGAAGTAAGAACTAAGAACCTATCAGTATAATTACAAATCCAGGAAAATCCGTTAGATCTATTTCAATCATATACCAACTCATAGTAAGATATTTGAAAAAATCATTCTTGACCAACTCCTTAGTCATTTTAATTCTAACAAAGAATATTCTTGAAGCCATCTCTGGGAGTTACTGAAACAGCACTACCTTTCTTCTCTCAATAATATTTCAGTTGTTCATTTTCATTTATTATTTCATATATTTTTTTTGTATTTATATAAACATACTTAATATACAGTGTGTCCGGGATCGAACTAGCGATAGATTAAGGGAGTGTTTTATAGCTTACTAGCAGAAACCCGCAGCTTCACCCGCGCAAATTTTAGTTTTCCCTACACACGGGAACTATCTATTTTCCGGAATAAAAAGTAGCCTTTGTGCTAATTTGGGACGAAATCTGTCTTCGTTCCAATTTTCAGCCAAAAAAATTCAGCAGTTGCGCCGTAAAGGAGTAGGTATATCTCCCGCATAAATATTTGTTTTCACTATTTCCGCAGTAATTGTGGATTCCCAGTACAGTATCTATTAATCTAGGATATAATCTATCTCCGTTTCAAATTTCAGGCAAATCTGTTCAGTAATTACGGCGTGAAGGAATATTTTTGCCTCGTGAATATCAGCTTTTCACTCGTATTATATCAACCATGGAATTTTCCGGGATGAATGGTAGCCTATGTAATAATCCGAATCTCCTTACCGAATTTTAGTCATTTCAGTTCAGTAATTACAGCGTAAAGTAATACTTTTTGCGCGTGAACATAAATTTTTCAGTTTTCCCGCAGAAACCATGGATTTTTCTAAGATGAAAAGTAGCCTTCGTATTAATCCAGGATATAATCTATCTTTATTGTGAATTTCAGCCATATCAGTTCAGTAAATACGGCGTGAAGTAGTATTTTTCGCGTATGAATATCTGTTTTTCTTTTTTCCTGCAAAACCATGGATTTTTCCGGGATAAAAAGAAGCCTATTTATTAACCCAGGATATAATCTATCATCATTCCAAATTACAGCCAAATCGGTTGTGCACTTGCGGCATGAAGATTTTTTTCCGCCTGAATTTCGGTTTTTTTACTAATCCCACGGGAACTATGAATTTTTTCGGGACGAAAAGTAGCCTCCGTATTAATTCAGGATATAGTCTAAGTTTGTTCCAAATTTCAGCCATATCAGTTTAGTAATTACGGCGTGAAGAAGTATTTTTCTCGCGAGAATATCGGTTTTTCACTTTTCCTGCAAAAACCATGGATTCTTCTGGGATAAAAAGTACCCTATTTATTAACCCAGCATATAATCTATCTCCATTCCAAATTCCAGCCAAATCGGTTGTGCACTTGCGGCATGAAGATTTTTTTTCCGCGTGAATTTCGGTTTTTTACTAATCCCACGGGAACCATGATTTTTTTCGGGACGAAAAGTAGCCTTCGTATTAATCCAGGATATAGTCTATCTCGTTTTCAAATTTCAGCCATATCAGTTCAGTAATTACGGCGGGAAGTAGTATTTTTCCCGCGTGAATATCGGTTTTTCCCTTCTCCTGCAAAACCCATGAATTTTTCCGGGATGAAAAGTACACTATTTATTAACCCAGGATATAATCTATCTCTATTCCAAATTTCATCCAAATCGGTTGTGTACTTGCGGCGTGAGATTTTTTTTCCGCGTGAATTTCGGTTTTTAACTTATCCCACGGGAACCATGAATTTTTTCCGGATGAAAAATAGTCTATATGGTAATGCAAGATATAATATACCTCCATTCCAAATTTTAGCCAAATCGGTACAGTAGTTGCGGCGTGAAGCCGTATTTTAACTTGATAAAATCCAAACTTCGGACCCCCGTTTCACCCCCTTAGAGGGTGAATTTTGAAAAATCCTTTCTTAGTGCACCCCTAGACCTCACAAGGAATATGTGTGCCAAATTTGGAGTCTCTAGACCTAGCGGTTTGGGCTGTGCGTTGATATGTCAGTGAGTCAGTCAGTCAGTCAGTCAGTCAGTCAGTCAGTCAGTTTCTTCTTTTATCTGTAATGAAATGAGTGACATTTCATTCATTTGAATTTGCCGCGCTTCGCGTATCAGCTGTCGCGTATCTATGATATTGATCTGTGTCGATGATTTAAAATGGCGAGGGACGCTGAAATTGTTGTGTGCATTTTTGTCGTAATAAAAACTCATAGAAAGAATGTGATTGAGGACTCGAGATATAGTGAACTTTAAATGTCGTTTCTTTGTTATTTCAGGTGAGATAGAAGTGTAATTGTCGTAACTTGATAATAAGTTGATAATTGTAAATACTTGTTAAATAAAACAAATCTTTGTTATTTCAGAGAAACAATTTGTTGTTTGTTTTTGGAGATCCTCAAATGTCTTATAAAACGACATTTTTGTGAACTAAAAGAAGATGGACCGGCTTCAATTTGAGTTTACAATAATAGCCTCAAATGATGGCAAATCAAATGTATTAGCTATAACCTCAATATCTACTGAAGAAGGAAAATGTTATGTTTTACCCGAGGAACTGAAGCCGGTGAGTCATCATACATATATTGTTAAAACGAACACTTTCACAAAAGTAAAAAATAGCATTAAAAAAAGACACCAGAGTAGAAAAGTATGGATAAAGTTGGATGAAAATCTAAAGAAGACATATGTAGATGAGGAAGGTAATATGCAATTTTTAGATCAATATTTAGATGAAGTGAGCACAACACAAGCAAAGGACAAAAATGACACTTTGCAACAAATCTTGGAACAATTAATAGAAACTACAACTAAGAAAGAAAGTCAACATAACTTAAAACATATCTCAGAAAAATTTATTATTGAAAAATTCACAAGCAAAAATCCTAATGCGATGCAATGGATAGAAATTTTTGAAAAAGAGTGTGCGCGCTTTAATATAATAAAAGATGAGACAAAAATAGATATTTTGAGGTTATTTTTAGATAAACCTTGTTTGGATTGGTATAGCTCGATGATCATAAAACTAACAATAAATTCTGAATGGAGTGAATGGAAAGACAAGTTTTTAGAAACTTTTAAAAACCAAGGATGGGACATAGTCACATATGCTCTCGCATTTAGGTATAAAGAAGGACAGTTAATTGATTATGCCATAAAAAAAGAACGGCTTTTATTAGATATAAACAAATCTATAGATTCCAAAACAATGATAGATCTTATTGCAACTGGTTTACCTGGATTTATCTTAAATAAGTTAAACAGGGATGAACTCAACAACACTACTGACTTGTTCAACGAGATAAGAAAATATGAAGGCACGATGTATAAGAAAAACTCAACTAACATAAAGAGCAGTACATTTTATAATAAAAATAAAACTTATGAGAAGAAGTCATGTAAGACTTGTGAGTCTTTGGACAAAGGGATTAGATATCATCCGGAGGAGTCATGTTGGTTCAAGAAAAATAAAAATGAACCTGAAAAAGATCTTAAAACTAAAAATGTAAACAATAACTCCATAATTGAAGTAGACATAAATACTGAGAAAAAAACTAGTAAGCACACCATTAATCAAAATCAAGCTTTTATTAGAAAATAAACTAGAAGTGAGTGGTATTTATGATTCAGGCTCACAGATTTCTATAATAAATTCAAGATTAATAAAAGTAAAAGAAAAAAAAGATGATGTGAACATAGCATACATGAGAACGGTTAATGGTGTGAAGAAGATGGATGGCTTGATAACAATAAAAATTAAAATATTTGATTTAGAAGAAGAGGTGGATGTATACATAGTAGAAAATGAAGATTTTGATGATTTCATAATCGGATTAGATATGATAAAGAAATTCAGATTAACCCAAAATGAGAACTTGCAGATAGAACAAAAGAAAATAACAAATAAAATAGACAGGATGTCTAAAGATAACAGAAATGAAGATAATAATATAAAAAAATATACAGTAAATTTCAATGAACACATACAAACAGAGGAATTTATAAGTATGACAGACCATTTAGATAATCAAAAGAAAATTGAGATAGAGAAAATTATAAAGGAATATAAAACAATATTTGCTAAGGACAAGTATGATATAGGTTCAGTTAAAGATTATGAAGCTCGCATAGATTTACAAGTAAATAAATATTGTAGTAAAAGACCATACAGATGTACAATACAAGATAGATTAGAAATTGAAGAGCAAATATCGATGTTACTAAAGAACAATTTAATAGAAGAATCATACAGCCCTTTCGCTGCTCCAGTGACATTGGCGTTTAAAAAAGGTGAAAATAGAAAATCCCGTTTATGTGTAGATTTCAGAGAGTTAAACAAAATAGTTATACCACAAGCTCAACCATTTCCTTTGATAGATGATCTAATTATTAAAACTAGAAATTGCAAGTATTTTACTACACTAGATATAAACTCAGCATTTTGGGCAATACCATTACGGGTGGAAGACAGAAGTAAAACAGGATTTGTCACACAAGATGGCCACTTCCAGTGGACCTGCCTCCCTTTTGGCTTGAAAACATCACCAGCAATTTTCCAGAGAATCTTAAGCAATATTCTAAGAAAACACAATCTCACAGGATACTCTGTTAACTATATCGATGATATTTTGATATACTCGTCTACCTTTGAAGAACATATAAGGCACATTAGAAATGTATTAGAGGCAATAATTAAAGAAGGCTTTAGACTGAAGTTTAAGAAATGTACCTTTGCTTCAGACTCAGTAAAATACCTCGGCCATATAATTCAGAACAATTCAGTAAGACCACTAAAAGACAATTTGATTTCAATAAGGAACTTTCCAACTCCTAAGACGCAAAAGAACATCAGACAATTTTTGGGAAAAATAAACTTCTACCATGACTATATACCAAGAAGTGCAATTATTTTAGATCCATTACACAATTTATTACGAAAAAACGAGAAATTTGTATGGTCAGAGAAATGTGAAGAAGCATTCAATCTGATAAAAAGATATTTATGTTCGCAACCGGTCTTGGAAATATTCGACAAAGACTTACCAATCAAAATCTTTACCGATGCATCTTTGGAGGGCATTGGAGCAATATTAAAACAGACACAACTAGATGGTAAAGACAAACCGGTGGCATATTTCTCAAAAAAATTGAATGAACATCAAAAACGGAAAAAGGCTATATATTTAGAATGTCTTGCTATGAAAGAAGCTGTTAAATATTGGCAGCACTGGCTCATCGGAAAACAATTCACCATTTACTCAGATCACAAACCTCTAGAGAACATGAACATTAAATGCAGGACAGATGAAGAATTGGGTGATCTCACATACTACCTATCTCAGTATGACTTTACCGTAAAATATATACCTGGTAAAGAAAATTTAGAAGCAGACTGTTTGAGCCGAAACCCTGTATTAGAACCAGAAGATAACAGAGAGGAAACATTGAGAATAGTTAATTTAATACAAATAAAAGATATAGTTGGAGACCAAGAGAAAAATGAAACAATAAGAGAAAAGAAACAAAATTTAATACTAAAAAATAATATCTATTATAAAAAAATAAAGAAACAGGAAAAGATTATCCTCTCAGAAGAATTTAGTAAAAAACTTATAAAAAAGGTGCATGAAGATTTATGCCATATTGGGATCAGACAACTGCAGAAAAAAATAAGTTCAATATATACGGCTATAAACCTAACAAAAAATATCATAAATATTTGTAAAACATGTGAAATATGCATAAAAAATAAATCAAGATGTCAAAAAAAAATTGGATTAATGTCACAACTGGGACCAGCTACCAAACCATTTGAAATAATGTCAATGGATACTATTGGTGGATTTGGAGGATCTAGGTCTACAAAGAAATATCTACACCTTTTAGTAGATCACTACACAAGATATGCATTTATTGCGACTTCGAAAACCCAGAATGCATGTGACTTTATAAATTTAACAAAGAAAGTACTAGAGACAGATGAGATTGGAATTATCCTGACAGATCAATATCCGGGCATAAATTCAAGAGAATTTAAACAATTTTTGCAGGAAAATAATATTAAACTAATTTTTACAGCCGTGAATACACCATTCTCGAACGGCTTGAATGAAAGATTAAACCAAACAATAGTAAATAAAATAAGGTGTAAAATGAATGAGAAAAATAATAAGAGAACATGGACAACACTGGCAAGAGAATGTATACAAAAATATAATGAAACAGAACACTCCGTTACAGGTTTTGCACCAAAATATTTACTGGATGGTACAAATGTCAGTATTCTACCAAATGAATTCAAAACGATGGAAAAGGAAGACAAGTGGATTGCTAATAGAAGATTGGCATTAGAGAATACAATAAAATCTCATGAGTATAACAAGAAAATATTTGATAGAAATAGAAAAATGCAAGAATTTAATGTAGGAGACAGTGTATATGTAGAAAATGGAAATAGACTGAATAGAAAGAAATTAGACGAATTAAAAATAAGCCCTTTCAAAATAATAGAGAAAATATCGAATTCCATTTATAGGATTGATACAGGCAACAGAAAAACAGAATCAACATTATTTCATATAACAAAATTGCAACCTGTCATAACAGAGGCTGAAGAAGATGAAGGAGATGATAATGAATATGAAGATGACTTATAAGTACATTTTACAGATATATTGCTTAGAATTTTCGCTCTTAGGGGGGGAGATGTAATGAAATGAGTGACATTTCATTCATTTGAATTTGCCGCGCTTCGCGTATCAGCTGTCTGATCTGTGTATCACTATGATATTGATCTGTGTCTATGATTTAAAATGGCGTGGGACGCGCAGATTGTTTTGTGCATTTTATTGTTATAAAAACTAATAGAAAGAATGTGATTGAGGACTCGACATATAGTGAACTTTAAATGTCGTTTCTTTGTTATTTCAGGTGAGATAGAAGTGTAATTGTCGTAACTTGATAATAAGTTGATAATTGTAAATACTTGTTAAATAAAACAAATCTTTGTTATTTCAGAGAAACAATTTGTTGTTTGTTTTTGGAGATCCTCAAATGTCTTATATATAGATTACAAGCAAAAATGGTATCCGTATGGATCCCGGAGGCTTCCATCATATGCTGAGATTGTCTACCGAGGAGTTCTAATGGGTAAAAATCCTACAAGTAACTTACTACTTATAAGAAAGTACATAAATTGAGATTTTCGGGATATTATTTCAGTGCAGGGCGCGTTGTAACCTCATAGCTTAGTAGTACATCGCCACTTATCAGTTACTGAGATTGAAATAAAGTACAAATAGATGTCCAGTTGTATGCGCCTACAATTGACTGCACGCGTATTTGCTATACAATTTGAAAAAGGCACCTTTTATAGTAACACCCTATAGGAAGGTAACTAGGTTAAGTTGGTTGTGGGCTTCTTCTCAGTGCATGGCGCGTTGTAACTCTGGTTAGCTTAATAGGTATCTACCGAATTAGGCAGGTAATTTTAAGTCGATAATTAATAGCCAGTTATCACCATATGGTCCAAATATTATCTAATAGACTTTTCATATGTGTAAGAAAGGCCTATGTAAATTGATATAGAATCCTTAATCTATAAAATATTGTGTAATTTTAATATCGTTATCTTGGTAAAAATGTTTGGTATATAGTAATATGTTTACCGTATAGTAAATAGGAATTTTCTAGGCAAGCGCGCTCTATACTAGACCTTATCATTTCTGTCCATCAGACATCATTGTAGTCGAGCGCAAGCCTAACTAATTATAAAAATAAAACGTTCCTTTACCCTGTGTCATAGCTCTTATCTTTGCGACAAAAATAATTTCTAATGTAATAAAAATTCGCTTAGCGGTTTATGGGTCACTGATTTAAATAAAAGGCGGACAAAATTTAAAGTAGTGCCATTATATTCTGTACAATACCAGTACGATTAGTAAGATTAGTTAACACTCCGCAGACAGCTCAGTAGTTCAGTGACAGTACGTCGCCAGCTCATCGACGGTGCAGGGCTTAAGGCAGCACTCGTCCACGACCCCTCTCTTCGCTCTGAACGCGAGCCCGCGGGCGCTGCTCTCATCGATCACTGGCCAGTTCGTCTCCACAACGTCTTGCTGCGGCACGGACCTCTTGACGAGGTGTCCGTCGCACACGTAGTCTAGAGTCATGGCGAGGCACCTCCCGCAGTAGTACGAAGCTTCGGACGACACCAGCCCTAGAACAAAAGAGAAGTTTGTAATAATATGTCGCCAGTTTACTGATGTCAAAAATGTTTGTTAGCCGACAGCAACATTGTCTGTAGACCACGGTCACGCCACAGGCCGCTATACTTGTTATCTATGTAATGTAAATGTAATGTACTACTAATGGCTCGACTCTAAATTGTAGGAAAATAAAATCCATTTACCTACTATACAGAATATATCGAATCTGCGTCCTTTCCAATGTATAGACTTTACTATGAGTAATTTTAGAAACAAAAGACAATAAGATAAAAGTATTAATAAAATTGACGTTAAAAACAATAATGCTGAGGATTCAATTGCTTACCCAAGCAGGCGAGGAGTACAAATACCGAGTAGATCTTCATGGCTGGTGGATGCTGTGTGAGAACTGAGGGTTTGAAAGGTAATGTACTGAAACGACAGATTTCGCAGCTTTTATACCTAAATCCTGAGCCTGATTCATTAATATTCATATGTTGTGTGCTTTTGAGTGTGTTAAGGGGGATCGGTACAAACCGGGCACCAAATTTTATTTAGTTTTTCGCTAATACTGGGAATTTATGCATCTACATGTTTTTAATAAAAACTGCTCAACAATATTCATTAATTTACTTCATATTGGTTCCCAATAGCCTGTAATCTGGAAAACTGCAAAAAATTATCTATCGGGAAACATTGTGAGGTTAGCGTGAATTATCGAGCACAGTTTCTTTTAAAAATGTGTAGATGAATAAAATATATTAAGCCCGCGAAATTCATTTTCTTAAACCAAAAATGTGAAGTTTATTTATTATTTGCGAAAAACTAAATAAAATTTAAATTTCGCAGGCTAGTAGAGCCGAAACTCCTTAAAAGGGCATCCAATCGGCAATAATTGTACTGACACATTGTAAAGACGGTAACGAATTAGCATAATTGTTCAGGTGTGTGAGGGAGCGCATCTACAATTATGACGTTAGTTCGGGATGAGCAAGGTTTCGGTTTTTCAAATCATATTTTTTATTTATATCCGTATTATAAATAAACAATTAATCAACATAGTATAATAGTACCCATTAAACTGTACAACAGTTCGATGACGGACACATCGCTCTCATATGGATATAATCATATTGGGCATACATTATGAATGAGTTTATGGCTAATCTATAGGTTCAAATATAAAAACATGATGCAGGACATGCAGAGCCCGGGACACGTTCATTGTACAAGTAAAGGTAGGTATACGTAATTTTTAGCCTCATTGGTATGTCACACATAGTTCATACTTATCTACTCTTTTCCCGTCCCGTTTTCACCCTTTGCGTACGGAACCGTTCCCAAACAGTAAAAACGGGACTTCGCTGACCGTCCCTCCGCTATCCGTCCGTCCACGCGTTTGTCACCAGGCTGAATCTCTTGAACCTAGCTAGACAATTGAAAGTTACACAAATGACTTATAATTTCTGTTGCCTTTATATCAACAAATACTGAAAAATGGAATAAATTAAATATTTAAGGAGGCTCCTATACAACAAATGTGATTTTTTGCTTGGTTTTGCTCGATATTAATAAAGGTAAAAGCACATACTATGTACATATATGTACATATGTACATAATATGTACATATTCGAGACTATGATGAATTCGCGTTACTAAGATCTAGGCAAAAACTAATCCAAAAGAAATGTTTTACGTCTTATACAGAGCGCATGCAAAACTATATTCGTAAGGATCCTAAACTACTTTTTTCCTACATGAAATCATTAAGATCTAACAAAGACGGGTATCCGACAAAACTCACTCTAGGTCAATCTACTTACTCTGATGAAGTTTCAGCATGCAACGGCTTCAGTGAATTCTTTGAGAGTGTATTTGTAAAACCAGCGAATTCGTACGATGAACCAAGTCCTTCAACTATAGTGCATAATGAAACCATCAGTAAAATTGTTATAGACGAAGAGGAAGTTCGTAAATTGTTAAAAACATTAAAAACAAATAAGGGAGCAGGTAGTGACGGCATACCGTCAATTTTCCTAAATAAATGTGCTTCCACTCTGGCAAAACCGCTTTCTATAATCTTTAATCTGTCTCTTAATGTCTTTTGCACCTTTCCAGATAAATGGAAAGAAGCGTTAATTGTGCCTATTCATAAGAGTGGATCAAAAACTCAAATTGAAAACTACCGTCCAATATCGATTCTTAATGGGATGAGCAAACTATTCGAGACAGTTATCTACAGACGAATAAGTCCATTTATCTCAAGATCGATTCCGCACGAGCAGCATGGTTTTGTAAAAAATCGCTCCACTGTGACTAATTTGGCCGTATTCACAGATTACGTGCTCAAGAGGATGGATGAAGGAAATCAGGTCGATGTGATCTATACAGATTTTGCTAAAGCATTTGACCGAGTGGATCACGTTATTTTGCTCCAAAAACTAAACTCGCTAGGAATAAGTGGGAACTTACACCGATGGTTCACTTCTTACATCAAGAACCGTATGCAGGCAGTCGTGACAGGTAGCGCTAGAAGTAACTTCATAACTATACAATCAGGCGTACCACAGGGCTCTATCTTAGGCCCTCTTTTGTATAATGCCTACCTATATGACATAGGAATCTGTTTTTCTCACGCCCAACATTTAATGTTCGCAGATGACAAAAAAGTATTCCTAGGCATACGCAGCAATGACGATTGCCTTAAATTGCAAGAAGATCTTAATTCCTTAACGACATATTATATTAAAAATAGGATTATCGTCAATGCTAAAAAATGCCACCACATAACCTTAACTCGTAAATTAAAACCAATAGAATTTGAGTACAAGATTAATGGTGAGTGTATATTAAAAGTGAATACGGTAAGAGACTTAGGCATCAAAGTTGATAGCAAACTTTCCATGAATGATCATATTGATATTGTAGCAGACAAAGCATATAGACAACTGGGTTTTATAAAGCGAGTAACTCGTAATTTTAAAAATATAGAGTGTATAAAATCACTCTATTATACTTTTGTTCGTAGTGTGCTCGAATATGCCTGTAACATCTGGTCGCCCCACTACATCATACATTCTCAAAGGATAGAATCAGTTCAGAGACAATTTCTAAAATATCTTGCATTTAAAGATTTTAAAAAATTCTCTTGCTATGAGGAAGCTTGCAAGCACTATAAAATCGACACCCTAGAGAAGCGACGGAGCACGAGCGACATGTTGCTGCTGCAAGCTATCCTTACTGGGAAAATTGACTGCCCCGCTCTGCTGGCGAGTTTTTCACTCAATGCCTCTTCCTTTAGACCTCGTCAGAGACGCCTCTTGGTACTACCTAAAGTTAATACAAATTATGCACAAAATTCTGTACTATTACGTCTAGCTAAAACCTACAATAAGGTGTATTATAACCTAGATCTATTTCACCTAACCAAAACGCAACTAAAAAGAGATATTCAAAAATTACAAAAGTAGTAAAGAAGTATAAACCCCAGACTTGAAAACACAGAAACACACACACACACACACACACACACAGACACACACACGCACGCACACACGCACACACAGACACACACGCGCACGTTCACACACACACACACAAACATCTTTCGTTACGTTGTTATGTTGTAAAATCTTTTTGTAATTCATGTTGTATTTTAGTACTTAGTTATTGGCTTGTCAAATGTTACTAATCAACCTTTTTCACTATGTTATTCTTATAATTATGTTTGTGTAATCTTTTTGGCCTTATTATTTAACTAACTTATAATTGTAAACAATTTTACTGTAACGCTGTTGATTACTTTTCAAATAAATAAATAAATAAATAAATAAATAAATATGTACATGAATTGGAAGGGACGCGTCCACGTGGTCGATCCCCAACGAGGTGGACGGATCTTATCCAGAGTGCTACAAGTTCCTCTATTATTTAGTGCTCTCGCAATGCCGCCAACAGGAGCCGCTGGAGAACTATCGCTAAAGCAGCATTAGACATCGTAGCAAGTATAACCACGACCACTCTGTAAAGAGTGAACCCCTGAGAAGAAGAACAAATGTTCACAGAATGGATGTGAATGTTGGATTAAGAATGTCGTCACACTTCTAACCATGCATTGTCATCGAGGAATATAAGGAAAAGCTTGGCAACCCCGATGGATTTTACGATGTAAAATAATGTGAGACGAAATGAAGAATCCTATATGTGTTACAGAGAAATGCGTTCGGAGAATAAAATGTTCTTTAACGCGCGCCTTCACAATAAATATATCAATTTCAACTGTACCTACAATTAATTGCATCAGATTTCACCAGGCGCGATCTATACGAATTAATGATATTTCACGTATTGTATAACGTTCAGTATACTTGCCATTGTTTCACAACTTAACAATGGTAAGTGAGCGGTAAGTGAGAGTGGAGTAACAGCTTACAAAGTTAGTATTTTAGCTGCCCCCGATGTGGGCCTAAGCATTTGGTAATAAGCTAAAGTTAGGCCCTAAATTAGGTGGACGGACGACATCATAAAGTCGCACAGAGTCAGAGACTGCAGGCGACGCGGCGTCGCGTGGCGCTGATCAAAAAGTAAAAAAAAAACTAATGATTTAAGACTTATTTCGTGGTTTGAAAACATATTGTTGTGTTTAGAACGAGAACATACCACGATATAACACGATGATTTTATGTGCCGATATTTCGACCCAGTTAGGTTAGGCACATAAAATCATCGTGTTATATCGTGGTATGTTCCCGTTCTAAACACAACAATAAAAAAAAAACGTCACGTACACAACCTATGGAACAAATACGTCATTCTTATACATTGAGTTTTTCGATAGTTAGTGTTCGTAGAGAGTAAATTGACATGTAACATGGCTAGACTCGCTGATTTATTCGCAACTGTCAATTACTTGCGTTGGCTGTGGTAAACTCATCATCCCTTGTCTTGACCCATTTTTTAGGGTTCCGAAATCCGTATCCAAAGGGTAAAAACGGGACCCTATTACTAAGATTTCGCCCTCCGTCCATCCATCGTAGTTATACACTTGAAATTGACGGCGACGCGACCGATGCACGATGCCATGGTGACAACTTACAGCCTAGGTACTGTAAAATAGGTATATGCATTGCGTGCAATATTTTGTTATTTGATGAAAAATATTATATTACTACCTACGTATTATACTATTGCATTGTATTTATTTATAATTGTATATATTTACTAGCTGTTGCACGTGGCTCCGCCCGCGTGAAATACGATTTTTTTACATATATCGTGGAATTCCTTGATTTTTCGCGGGATTCCGGTGTGATGTTGTACAGAAACATTTTTTTTACTTCGCACGGGTTATCTTGTGGTGATTTTGAAAACTACAGGAGGTACAAGTCATGCCACTGGGTCGAAATATCGACAGTTAAAATCGTCCTTTTGATTGTTTTGTAAAATAGCCGTGGAATGTAATATCCATTATTTTTATTCCGAAACCACGAAATATGTCAAAAATCATTATATCATGTGAAAAGTTTTACTGATGGTAGACCTCTTCTTTCAGGGTTCGGCTGCGTAGGTACCACTGGCATAAAATACTCTACCAACAATATTCCCCAGCCCAACGTAAGAGTCTTTTAAAAATCCTTGCTTCATCTCAATACAATCCAAAATATTAGAATTGGCAATGACTATATCTGACGTATCTTATTATTTACGTATAAAAAGACCTATAACGGTCAGTCGGTTAGGCTCGTTAAGACCTAAGAGTTAAAAATACATATGCCACGCCAGCCTCACCGAGCCTTAAAGTCTCCTCGAAAGTATTTCCAGTAGCTACTAACATGGTGTCGTCCGCATAGCAAACAAGATTGACACCCGAGGGGAGGCAAACACGAAGAACTGCATCATAGGCTATGTTCCAAAGAAGTGGTCCTAAAACGGAACCCTGTGGTACGCCGCAGCTCATCGCTCTTGAATGTGTAGCGCCGTCTCGACCTGAATATTGGATTGATCTATTACATAAGTACGCTTCGATTATTTTCCGCAGGTATGTAGGTACTTCGTGATAAACTAACGCTTCCCTGATAGCTGTCCATGGCAGAGAATTAAAATGTCCTATGTCCTATGTCCTACATAGTTTCCTATGCCCTAAATAGATTGACCAGAACTTTTACCCGAGACTTTACCCCCTAGACTTCGTTACGATTAGCTTTCGATAATCCTCTATGGAGAACTTGTAATTCAACAATTTAGCAAGTCATCATCAGTAAGTATAACGATAAAATATCTATAGACTTTTTATAATGAGAAGCATCCTCCTTTTGCGAGGTTGTTATGAAGAAGGCTTTGGAGAGGGATCGGGATTCGAGAGGTATCGAGAGAGATTGATCAGGGGCCATACCACCATCTCTTATAGCAGTATTATTGTAATATTGTTTTGACATTTTCACACAGTGCCAGTATGAAAATTTTAAAACAATATTACAACAATACTACTATAAAAATTGGTGGTACGGCCCCTGGTCAATTGAATTACTCCCAGAAACTTCTTAACAGCCTGGGACTTCGGGGCTGACCCTGACCTGCCAGAGGCGAGCCCGATGCGTGTTGCGCAAGACAGCCAGTGATACGTTTGTATGGGATCCCGGAGGCTTCCATCATGTGCTGAGATTGTCTACCAAAATTGGTAAAAATCCTACATAATCCAACCTACTTGCACGTTGGTTACATCAATGGAGATTTCTCCCGTTATAAGAAATGTACAAAAATTGAGATTTTTAAGCTATTTTTTCAGTGCAGAGCGCGTTGTAACGT
>CAWLCK010000011.1:0-128761 GCA_963855885.1 Coenonympha glycerion | reverse complement strand
TGTTTCGAATTAATTTGGAATTATAAACAGTCGATCAATGCGCAACTTTTACTTCTTCCAAGTGACTGACTGACTTGAACCGACATAATATAATATATAACCAAATATACCCACTTTACGTCTTTGACATTGTGTAGATAAAAGTGCTTAGGTTTCGCTCGTAAAGTGTGGCAACTAAAAAGCCTGAAATAAAATAAATAATTAAAAAAATCAAAAAACCCGACTGCAAAAATGTCAACTAAAATGCAATAACTTAAAAGACTGAAACAAGGCGGACAACGAAAACAAAATTATAATAAACTTAAAACGATGCAATTTTTACTTCATTTTAACAAACAACATTATGAGCTGAAAGCTTTAGTTAAATTTTCGCATTCAATTTAAAAATAAAGCAGGCGGGACCTATTAATTTTCTCTATGTTAATTTATAATTTGCGAAAATAGGTCCCGCCTTCTATATTTTTAAATTGAATGCGAAAATTTAACTAAAGCTTTCAGCTCATAATGTTGTTTGTTAAAATGAAGTAAAAATTGCATCGTTTTAAGTTTATTATAATTTTGTTTTCGTTGTCCGCCTTGTTTCAGTCTTTTAAGTTATTGCATTTTAGTTGACATTTTTGCAGTCGGGTTTTTTGATTTTTTTAATTATTTATTTTATATAGTTACTTGTAAGTGTTGTAGTAAGTATATCGTACTGTAGTGACTGGTGTTATTTATTGTATTTTGTGTTTTTAGGGTTCCATACCAAAATGGTAAAAATGGAACCCTTATGGTGAGACTTTCTCCGTCCGTCCGTCCGTCCGTCTGTCCGTCCGTCCGTCCGTCCGTCCGTCTGTCACACTCGATTATTTCAGTAACTATTTAAGCTATCGACTTGAAATTTAGAATAGTTATAGGTAATAGTGACCCGACGTCATAACAATCGTAAAATTTTGAAAATTGTTTTTATTTTTATTTAAAAAGGGGGGAAAACCGCGTCGACAAAATTTCAAAATGAGATAACAATATTGAGTGGGATATCATATGAAAGGGCGTTACTTGTGTATTCTAAAACTAATTTTTATTTATTTTTATGTTTGATAGTTTTTGATTTATTGGGCAAACTGTCGAAAAAATACCGTTCCCCCCCCCGTTACCGTAGATTTTTTGATTAGTAAACTTCGGAGATAAGGTCTCCGAAGTTTACTAATCAAAAAATCTGAAATAATTATGATTAATAGAAGTTAATCTATATTTTACAGGAAAAATAAAATCAACTCGCTCACTAAAATACTTTTTTTAATAAAAACAATAATCCGCCAAAAACAAAGTTACGTTTGCGGTTCGCCAACAAAAGTACCTACATGTAAATTATACTCGTAAATTCATGAACAAAAGTGATTCGTTCAATGTTTTATGGTATGGGACCCTCGGTGCGCGAGTCCGACTCGCACTTGGCCGGTTTTTTTTAATAATTATAATCATAATAATAATAATTGACGCCTGGCATTATATTCATTCGGATGAAAAATGCAAAGTTAGCTGATGATTGAGGATTTTGGAGACAGGTGAAGAGCACAGCCAGGGTATTGGAGATAGCTGGAGGGTGCTCGACAAAATGCCACTCGAAATGTCATCCAAATATCTCGTCCGCTCATTTGCGTAAAAAACTAGACAATTAATAAAAATATTACTTTGCAAAGTAACTAGTTTTTTTTTGTCCCCGAATGACACTGTATACCTACCTACATTTTTCATCACTAGGTGTCCTCAGACTACAGTAGGTGTCTATGAAAAAATCTCAACCCTATTGAATGGAAGCAGAAGTTATTTTGCGGAAATCCATAATTAGCAGGAAGATTAATTTGTTTTGCTATAATCCGCTACTTGAAAATATTCTGTATGGTATAATATGCAGGAACAATGCCCACATGGATCACCACACACAATTTTCCAACACTTTCTTCGACGCACGTTTCGTCCCGACACCGGGACATCCTCAGGAGATGAATCGTAGAGTCTACGATTTCGCATAGTGAAGTCAACATCGTAGACTCTACGATTTCGCATTGTGAACTCAAAATCTCCTGAGGATGTCCCGATGTCGGGACGAAACGTGCGTCGAAGAAAGTGTTGGAAAATTGTGTTCCATGTCGGCATTGTTCCTGCATTTTGTACCATCATACAGAATATTTTCAAGTAGCGGATTATAGCAAAACAAAATCTTCCTGCTAATCTCAACCCTCTTTTGCGTCCCACAGCTGGGCACGGGTCTCCTCTGAAAATAAAAGGGTTTTAAACAAATTAGAGTTTGCAGGCTTCACACACGTACCTATGAGCATACCTTTTTCTATATCCCACAGGTGTACTCTCAAAATAAGAGGGGTTTGGCCAAAGTTTAGGTATTATTAATTGAAGATAATACTACACAACAAAACAAAAATAGTAATACAACTCACTGTAAACAACGGAATAATAGTAGTACGGAAGAAGGTAGGTGCATTCTCTAGACCGCTCATCAATGACCCTGTCTCTTTCTCACACAAGTAAGGTGAAACAGCAAACAACCAACCCACGTGCGCGATCGAGTTCGTTCGCGCGTTCGGCGCATTCTTAAGTATGGGGAACCCCAAAAATGAATAGATTTTTTCTAGATTTTTGTGACAATCTTAATGCGGTTCACGGAATACATCTACTTACCAAGTTTCAACAGTAAAGTCCTTACAATTTTGGAAGAAAGTGGCTGTGACATACGGACGGACAGACTGACATGACGAATCTATAAGGGTTACTTTTTTTTCCATTTGGCCCAAAAAACGGGACCCTTATAAGTGAGACTTCACTGGCTGTCCGTTCGCTTTTACCTTTTGGTTACGGAACCCTAAAAACGGAATTCTATCACTAAGACTGCGCCGTCCGTCCGTCAGACTGACCTTTGCTATTATAATAGTTGCGTCTTTCACTAGGAGGTTAGGGATTTAATTTATTTGAAAGAAAGATATAGAAAGAAGGAAAGAAAGAGAAAGCATTTATTTCAAAAAAATATGCCACACATAACAAGCACAAAGTACTTACGTACTAAAACGATGCCTGAAGCTTGCACCACCACCCGGGCACAACATGTGGCACAACCAAGTGAGGCAAGCACCAGACGCCGCCTGTCACATGTGGCACCACCAAGTGAGGCAAGCACCAGACGCCGCCTGTCACATGTGGCACAACCAAGTGAAGCAAGCACCAGACGCCGTCTGTCACATGTGGCACAACCAAGTGAGGCAAGCAACTGCGGACGCCGCCTGTCACATGTGGCACAACTAAGTGAGGCAAGCGCCAGACGCCGCCTGTCACATGTGGCACAACCAAGTGAAGCAAGCACCAGACGCCGTCTGTCACATGTGGCACAACCAAGTGAGGCAAGCACCAGACGCTGCCTGTCACATGTGGCACAACCAAGTGAGGCAAGCACCAGACGCCGCCTGTCACATGTGGCACAACCAAGTGAGGCAAGCACCAGACGCTGCCTGTCACATGTGGCACAACCAAGTGAGGCAAGCACTAGACTCCCCCTGTCACATGTGGCACAACCAAGAAAAAGGCTCCAACTCATGGTTGCTGTGTGCCCTATGTAAGCATGGGGGCACCGGCACACAGCGCTGATTTTCAGTCGGAGCCATGGACTAGGTAGTGATGTATTTGTACCAACGTAGGTGTTAAGCGATCCATACATGTGTGTGTAATTATGAATAAAGCAGTGTGATCTGAGCAGCCGGCTGTTTCACTTGTGTCCCGATGTAACAGTGGCGACGATTACCTACCCGCGTGTTTAGAAAAATGTCAGAAAAATTTGGAATCTTAACTACATTCGACCACAATCTACATTCCTGGAAAACATACAAAGGTCGATTGTTACAATGGTTCATCGCGAACGACATTAATGAATCGAGCGACGCAACGGGGAACAAACGCCGGGCTATACTACTCAGTGCACTCAGCGAGGGATCGTACCAGCTCGCCTTAGACCTAGCGTTGCCGAAGGCGCTGGAGGAGGTCCCGTACCAGGATATCCTGGGTATTTTAGATGCCCACTTCACGCCGAAGCGCTTAGGCATCGGTGAGCGGCACAAATTTTACGCCGCAACGCAGCTTCCGTCGGAGTCGCACGCGGATTGGGCCGCGAGACTACGTGGTTTGACGGCGCATTGTAATTTTAGCAACGTCGAGGAAGCGTTACGCGATCGGTTCGTCATAGGAATGCGACAGTGCGTCGAGAAAGAAAAGCTGTACGCCAAAGACGTCACAGAGCTGACCCTCAGCAAGGCGGTGGAGCTGGCGGAGAGCATCCGCTGCGCGCGCGCGGGCGCCGCGAGCACCGCGGGCGCAGCGAGCGGCGGCGTGGCAGCAGGCGTGGATGGAGCCGCCACTGACGCGATGTTCAAGATTCGAGAAAAAGAGCGCGCAGTGTCAAAAAGTGAAAATAATAGTGCGGTAAAATTGCGGTGTGACGTGTGCGGGCTAAATAATCATGAGTCTCGATACTGTAAAAATAAAAATCGTTTTTGTAGGAAGTGCAAAAAGCGCGGCCATTTTCAAAAAATGTGTACCCTGAGTTATTTAAATTCGAGCGACAAAGGCGAGGACGACGATGCTGATGATGATGGTGACTTATTTAACATTCGTTCCTTGCGTGGCGAACCCATGGTGGAATCGGTAACGATCCGCGGGAAAACGTTAAGGTTTGAAATCGATAGCGGATCCGCGGTAACGGTAATTTCCGAAAGTACCTATTTACAATACTTCAAAGACGTTCCATTGTTAAATAGCAATAAGAAACTCGTGAGTTACACAGGTGATAAAATTTTGTGTGTAGGTAGGATTCGCGAGTCAGTGTCGTTCGACGGTCGGTCGCATACCCTGGACGTGTACGTCATACGCGGCGGTGGGCCGCCATTACTGGGCAGAGATTTTATTTCGTTGTTTAAATTGGAACTCAAACCGGTCAACTGCTGTCAAAATACTAGTAATGTTGTAGAACAGCTTCAGTTACGGTATCCGGATTTATTTTCAGACAAGTTAGGATGCTTTAATAAATATAAGGTGACCTTGACCTTAAAAGAGGATTCAAAACCGATATTCTTTAAACCTAGACCACTCGCGTTTGCATTGCGCGATAAGGTCGATAGGGAAATAGATAGGCTGGTCGACATAGGCGTCTTAACTCCCGTGGAACACTCCGAATATGCGTCACCCATCGTTCCCATCCTTAAACGCGATGGTTCAGTCCGGTTGTGTGCCGACTATTCAGTCAGTATAAATAAACAGCTAGTAATTGACAAATACCCATTACCGACCGTTAGCGAATTATTTTCCAAACTGCACGGAGGAAAGTCTTTTACCAAGCTAGATCTTTCGATGGCGTATAACCAGTTCGTATTAGACGATGAATCGCAAAAAGTAACCTGTATCAACACACATCGCGGTATGTATAGGTACACTAGGCTCGTGTTCGGGCTAGCCTGTGCGCCGGCTATTTTTCAGCGCGCAATGGAAGGTGTGTTGTCAGGAATGAACGGGGTACTTTGTTTATTAGACGATGTCTTAATAACCGGCTCGACTGACGCGGAGCATACGGAGCGCTTACATGCGGTACTTAAAAGATGCCGGGTTAACATTGCAAAAAGGGAAATGTGAATTTTTTAAGCACGAAGTGAGTTATTTAGGCTATATTATTAACAAAGACGGATTAAAAAAATCACAAGAAAAGGTTAAAGCTATAGTCGAAGCCCCTGCGCCTAGCAATGTTAGTCAGTTACAATCTTTTTTAGGTCTTGTAAACTATTACCGTAATTTTGTACCCGGTGCATCTACAATATTAAGTCCACTTTACGATTTATTAAAAAAGGGTGCTAAATGGAAGTGGGATGATACACATAGCAAAGCCTTTAATTCAATAAAAAAACATTTAGCATCAGATCGGGTTTTAGCGCATTTTAATCCCTAAAAAATAATCCTTACTGTTGATGCTGCGCCTACAGGATTAGGTGCAATTTTATCCCAAATCGATAGGGACGGCATCGAGAGACCGGTAGCTTTCGTATCTCGAACGTTAAGCAAATCGGAGAAATTCTACGCTCAAGTTCAAAAAGAGGCCACGAGTATTATATTCGGCGTGCGGCGCTTTCATCAGTATTTGTACGGTAGGTCCGATCCATTCGTACTTCGCACCGATCATAAGCCTCTCATATCAATATTCGGCCCACACAAAGGCATTCCAGAAGTTTCGGCTAACCGCCTGCAGAGGTACGCGATGTTTCTCAGCGGCTATAACTATACAATAGAATACGTATGGAGCGCTGATAACAGTGCAGACTATCTCTCGCGCGCCAGCCTCGCTGCGCCAGCGCCGGCCGGCGGGACCGACGGCGGGGTGAGCGCGGCGGAGGGGGGCGCGGGGCAGTGCGCGGACGCTGCCGCGCTGCACGATCGAGCGGCGTACGTGTGTTTCGTAATAGATGGGTCGCTCCCGCTGACGTTGGCCGAGCTACGCCGCGAAACCGCGAAAGACGCGGTACTATCTCGAGTAGCTAGGTATGTGCTCCGGGGGTGGCCACCGAAACTAGATGATAGTGCTATTAAGCCATATTTTTATTGTAGAATGCAACTTTCGGTGGAAGAAGGATGCCTAATGCGTGGCCACAAGGTGGTTATTCCGGAATCGCTTCGACTAAAGGTACTTTCGGAGTTACATTCTTCACATTTAGGTATTGTAAAAACGAAAGCGGAATGTAGGTCTCGGTTTTGGTTTCCGGGAATCGATGCCGCCGTGGAACAGATGATAGGTACCTGCGACGTGTGCCAGCAGCTGCGCCCAGCACCGCCTCGCGTTCCAATCTCACCGTGGAAATACCCATCCCAGCCTTTCGAACGCATTCATCTGGATTTCCTCGGACCGATCAATGGGCGTACTTATTTAGTCATGAGTGGAGGTATTCGACATGGTTCACGCGACTACATCGGCAGCGGTCATCGACAGGCTTCACGAATGGATGTCGCGCTTCGGGCTGATGAAGTTCATTGTGAGTGATAACTTCTCATCGTTTATTTCTCAGGAATTTTTCAGGTTCTGTGAACGAAATGGTGTCACTCACCTTACATCGCCCGCTTATCATCCGGCCAGTAACGGTCAGGCAGAAAGCTATGTCAAAATTGTCAAAAAAGGCATAAAGTCAAGTCTTATGTCCAGTCGCAACCTAAAGGAATGTAAACTCAAATTGCTAAAATACCTTTTCGATTATAGGAATTCCCTACATTCCACCACGGGTTCCTCGCCCGCGGAGTTAGTGTATGGTCGGAAGTTAAGAACGAGATTAGACTTAATTAATCCAATCGCATCAAATATTGCATCGCCGCCCTCGTCTGCTGCTTTAGCTAATTTTGTAAAAAATCAACAGTGTATGCAAGTTAAAACAAACAAACATTTTCCCCCGGTCAACCTATTTTATATAAGAAATTTTGTTTGCGCCAATTCAAATTTGGCGCCTGGTGTAGGCATGCTGCGTCACGCACACATGCGCGGGCTCGACGGGCCAGCGGTAGTCCGCGCTTGGCAACAGTTACGATCTGTAGTGCGTTCCTTTTCTCGCGCGCGGGAGCGCTGGTTCTGTCCCTTTCGCGCTTCGGTTGGCCGTTTTTTTGTGGACGGAAAGCGCTCGAAGTTTTTGCACCGTCACGAGTCGGTTCGCAGCGCTGATACGCCACAGACGGTCGGTTTTTTGCGTAGCTGATTTCGAGCGCATGGCCCGTTAACCTCGTGCAGCGGTTTTGTTCGCATTTTCTTTAACTTTAGTCCTCGTGTTTTTGAATCCCGATTTACGTACGCGAGTGTTTGTGACCGCCCTTGAACTTTGGTGCGAAATCGTTCGGTTAACGGTGGACGGTTTGTTAAAACCACGTGTTGGTATGCCCGTTGTGATCAGCATGTGTGTGCGCATCAGTTGTGCGCAGTGATCTTTGAATTTCTCCGTTTGTGTCGCCGAATTCGCGTACGAGCTGTTTGATCCCGTACTGTCGCCGCGTTTGAATATCCACGTGGGTGTGCTCGCGGAGCGAAACTTTGCGGAGGCCAAACGAACTATTGGTGTTGGACGTGTCCGAGGGGTGATTGAAGCAGAGGCCATACGGTTTGCAAGCCCGGTACACACACATACAGACAAGTTACACTTTCTCTTCACTGACTTTCCACATTAACTACATCGGGCTGAAGACTGAGTGCCGTCGCATACGTCAACGAAGGTTAGTGATTATCCGGAGGTAGGATGATCCGCCGGAAGTAGTGTAATTAGCCGGTGTAAGTGTGATTAGCCGATTTTACTGTAATACCCGAGTTGATGGCGCCGTAGCCGTCTAGTAATAGCCGCATGGTTTTCCACTGATCGGCTAGTAGTCTCGGATATTACTATCCGACCCGATCCGGCCTGCTTACTCTCACCGGTCACTTGTATTTTACTAGCCGATCCCCCCTCGACCTGTCCGGGCTCGTTCCTCTATGGGCCCGGGAACTTGGCCCTCGTCGGGACAGGCAAGGGGCCGTAACAAATTTTGTAATAGTAATAAGTTTACTTGGTGTAAGGGGGTAATTTTTAGAAAAATTGGAAAGGTCATTTATTTAGTTAAAGATTGTGAGACATTACTTATTATTAAAAAGCATAAAAACCAAATTATTGTGGACAAGGAAAGACGACCTTGATTTTTGGGATGATGATCCAGACCCACAATCGTCGTCCAACATCACCTCCGAGCCGGGCCCATCGTCTCAATCCTCACCGCCATCGACGCCTGCTTCGACAGCGGATCTGCATCAGGCCAGCACATCTACAGGGGGAGGAAGAGATGAGGAGCCGCTTTCAGTAGCGGCTACGTCCGAAACGTCGGAAACGCCCGAGAAATCAACTTCCACAGCAGATGCGATACCTTCGCCGGATACACCTTGTCGAGTGACAGTGAGAAGAGGGGTGCGTCAACGCACCGTGTCCGATGATGGCGATTTGGAGTTCTTCGACGCATAGATCGCCCTTGATGTCCCAATATTTGGTTGTTTACACCTACTCAGAGATATTACCTATCTAGGGGGAGGAATGATGTATTTGTACCAACGTAGGTGTTAAGCGATCCATACATGTGTGTGTAATTATGAATAAAGCAGTGTGATCTGAGCAGCCGACTGTTTCACTTGTGTCCCGATGTAACAGGTAGGTACTTATTACTTGGCAGGTATTTATTACATGCGTTTTATAAAACAATCATCACTAGGACTCGTTCCCAGAACAGAAGGGAAGGGAAGACAGTGTAAGAAGAGGCGAGGGTTTAAGTAATAAAACGCACGAAGGTTCGTTTGAGACTTTGTCTCTATCTAAAGTCTTTATTTTGAGTTAGTCATATTTATATTGGTACAATGGAGTGGGGTGACACGTGTAATAGCTAGGTAACATACTTGGGTCATGACATCGTCGGTTACACGTGGACCGTAAGAATTCAGGGTAGGTCATCGACCTATAACACGAGTCTTGGATCATATGTACCGGTCGAATGTCGGCATCGAATAACATGATTCTGTATAAGGAAAGGTATATATAAACAACCAGCCGTGTGTGGTCCGTTACTAATTAATTTAAAATATCTTTTCTTATGAGTAATATTTAACTAGTACCTACTGCCACCATACCACATCTTCACCCCTTTTTAAAAAAAAAATTTTTGAAATACATTTTTTTTTTTTTGTATACAATATTAACAGTTATTCAATCTCGTTTAGTTATGAATGTTCATACATGGTGATTACATAAAATACTTATAGGTATCTATTACATTATGTTATGGTTTTCTTTTTAATTTTTATCTGCCTTATATCTATGATTATATTGGTATAATAATCTTCTAATTCTATGATTACATGATATATTTATTGTATTATTACAAGACTATGTGGTTATATATGTAGCTGCCATACCTGCGGCACTACATCATTGCATCACGCCTTTGCGTCCACGCACGTCCGCATCGTTCGCCGACCGCCTACGACTGAAGATCCGCGCGCGTGCGCGCGCTATTTACGTCGGGCATATTGGGGCATATTTATATTACCTCGCCCCGCGCGCGCAGCCGCCGCGCGCCAACAACGTGACGTCACAGCATGCGTTCCTCCCGCAAGCCTCACCGCAACGCGTGCTATTGGCCAGCGAGATAAATTACTTGTCCACATACTAGTTTGTAGAATAGAAAGTAGTTAAATAAAAATAGGCTAAGTTGTACATATGACATGATCCAATGTAATCCAATATTCTAATACAATTCTCTGACCTTCTGATTCAACCGCGAGTTTTATTACTGCTGAGCAACCAAACACCTACCAAAGTGTTGCTAAAGTGGTGACCCGCGACGAACACAACGAAGAACGAAGCCAGTATTCGGGAGTGTGCAAAAAAAAAAAACAAAAAAACAAGAGGAAAAAAATCAGTCCTCCAAAACCTCAAAAAAAAACAAGGAAAAAAGATTAGTTCCTTTCGCACTCCTGAGTCATTGAAGATGGATCAAGAGCAGCAAGCTTCAGTTCAATCGAGACTATCAGGTCCAGCCGAGATCGCTGCGCTAACAAGTAATACCACATGCAACACCGTCATGCAATATCTCAGCGAACAGATCAGCAGTATGTCGCAAGAACTCGCCGCACTCAAGTCAGCTCAATGCAGTAGAAGACCATCCTTTCGGCGAAATCGTTCGACACACCGTGAGCACACAAGAAGCAGACCACGAAGTCCAACGCCAACAACTGCATTGGATGAAGCGATTTCCAGTATGTCAGAAAGATCATACCGATTATTTGTCACCGACAAGAAGACGCAGACTACCTTCCTCGTGGACACGGGCGCGAATATTTCGGCGGTACCACCACAAAAAGGCCAAAAAGCAACGCCGCTCAACTTCCAACTATACGCCGCAAACAACACCGTAATCCCAACATATGGAGAGAAGACGATGGAACTCGATCTTAACCTACGACGACCATTCAAGTGGACATTCATCATCGCGAAAGTCAGCATACCAATAATCGGGGCTGATTTTCTCGAACACCACCAACTCATCGTCGACATCAAGAATAGAAGGCTCATCGACGGCAAAACGCACCTAACTTCGCAATCATTCGTCCGCGCAACCAACGTCCCTACCATCAGAAGCATAGACGTTCAGCAGTCTTATCACAACATCCTAGCCGAGTATCCCGGAGTAACAAGACTAACTTCTATGAACCTCACGCCGAAAAACAACGTCGAACACTACATCGAAACAACCGGCCCACCACTTCATTGCCGTGCACGTCCAATACCACCTCATCGCTACGAGCACGTTCGGAAAGAATTCCAAAACATGATGGAACAAGGATTATGTCGTCCGAGTAAAAGCCCTTGGTCATCGCCACTTCACATCGTTCCAAAGAAGAATGGCGAACTTCGCGTCTGTGGAGACTACAGAAGACTGAACAACATCACGATACCCGATCGCTACCCTATTCCGCGAATCAAGGATTTCACATACCAGCTTGCCGACAAAACAATATTCTCCACGATCGACCTAAACAGAGCATACCAGCAAATCAAAGTCCGCGAAGAAGACATCCAGAAAACGGCAATAATAACCCCAATGGGACTCTTCGAATTTCCAAGAATGACTCCAGGACTACGGAATGCAGGTCAAACATTCCAACGGTTCATTCACGAAGTTCTACAAGGTCTCGATTTTGTTTTCGCATTCATAGACGATCTCCTAGTCGCAAGTCCGGACAAAGCAACGCACGAAAAACACCTTCGAACAGTATTACGAAGACTCGAAGACAACGGCATCACCATAAATCCCTCAAAATGTGTTTTCGGCCAGCCAGAAGTCAAATTCCTTGGATACACTGTAAGCCAAGACGGCATCAAACCGCCTGCCGAAAAAGTCACAGCAATCTGCAACTATCCGAAACCGAAAACAATCGAAGAACTCAGGCGCTTTCTCGGAATGATCAATTTCTATCGAGAACATATCGCAAAGGCCGCCGAAATAGAAGCTCCTTTGAACGCCTACCTTCACAACTCGAAGAAAAGAGACCGCACTACTATTCAATGGACAGACGAAGCAACGAAGTCATTCGAAGCATGTAAAAATGCGATTAAAAATGCAGCTTTACTCGCTCACCCATCTCACGAAGCTCAACTCGGTCTATTTACCGATGCCTCGGAAATATCGGCAGGAAGCGTAATTCAACAATACGTCAACGGAAAATGGCAACCACTTGGCTATTTCTCAAAGAAGTTCTCAGACGTACAGCGCAGAAAAAGCACTTTCGACAGAGAACTTACGTCGATTTACCTATCAATCAAGCACTTCAGAAAGACATTCGAAGGAAGAAATCTCATTATCTTCACCGATCACAAACCGCTTACCTACGTACTTCAGAAGCCACCTTCACCGTCTGAAACACCGCAACGGGCAAGACAACTGATCTTCATCAGCGAATTCACGACTGACATTCGTCATATCAGCGGAAAAGACAACGTCGTAGCCGATGCACTGAGTCGCATACCTATTGAAAGCATATCAGTGCCATCAACACTCGACTACAATAAAATTGCTCAAGCTCAAGAAAGAGACAGAGATAGTATTGAACAACTCATGAAGGACAAACAGAACATCCAACTGAAGAAAATCGCTATACCAAATACGCAATCTTCAATCTACTGCGAGACTTCAACATCATTCGCTCGACCTTACATCCCTGCAGAGTATCGACGAGCCGCATTCGACGCCGTACATAACATCAGTCATCCCGGAGTACGGACTACGCTCAAACTCGTCACACAGAAGTTTTTCTGGCCTTTGATGAACATCGATGTTAGAACATGGGCAAAAACCTGCATACAATGTCAACGCTGCAAAGTACAACGCCATACATCGAGCAGTCTTTCGGCATTCCCACACGCCGATAGATTTCAGCATGTCCACATAGACATCGTCGGAAAATTACCTACGTCACCCGAAGGACATAATTATCTCGTCACGATGATCGACAGAGCAACAAGATGGCCTGAAGCTATACCTACCGACAATATCACAGCAGAATCTGTAGCGAAGATATTCTACGAGTGCTGGGTAACACGATTTGGTTCCCCATCCTTCGTCACGACCGATCAGGGAAGAAACCTGGACTCACGCCTATTTGCCAAGCTTCTCAACGCCATGGGATCGCAGAAGATACGAACGACTCCCTATCATCCTCAGGCAAACGGTTTGCTGGAACGCTGGCACCGTTCGCTCAAGGTGGGACTGAAAACACGCCTTTCGCAGAACAAGAAGTGGATAGACGAGCTACCTACAGTTTTGATGGGACTACGCGCTGCAGTGCGTTCCGACACAGGCGTCAGCGCTGCAGAACTCACATACGGACAAAATCTACGCCTACCGTGTGATTTCTTCACATCAACACGCATCGAGCAAAACTATGACTACGACTATGTCGATAAACTGCGAGAAAACATAAATTCAGTAATTCCCAATCAGATATCACCGCATGGGAACAATAGACCTATCTTCGTCCCTCAAGATCTACAAACCTGCGAGCAAGTTTTCGTACGAAACGACAGCGTGAAGAAACCACTCCAACCAACGTATGAAGGACCGTACCGAGTGTTAGAGCGAAATAGCAAGACTTTCAAACTACAACTACCAGAGAGACGTTCGGCAGTCATTTCGATTGACCGATTGAAGCCTGCCTACACGCTAAACGAGAACATCTCAGATAGCAACTCGCAACCGGCTAATTCAAGCAAATCACCATCTTCACCCACTTCAACTTCAAAGAAAAAGCAAGACGCTAAATCAGTACCACCAGCCGACCAACCGAAATCCATATTGAAAACTACTCGGTCTGGTCGGATTAGCAAACCACCGGTACGTTTTCACTAAGGAGGGTGTTATGTAGCTGCCATACCTGCGGCACTACATCATTGCATCACGCCTTTGCGTCCACGCACGTCCGCATCGTTCGCCGACCGCCTACGACTGAAGATCCGCGCGCGTGCGCGCGCTATTTACGTCGGGCATATTGGGGCATATTTATATTACCTCGCCCCGCGCGCGCAGCCGCCGCGCGCCAACAACGTGACGTCACAGCATGCGTTCCTCCCGCAAGCCTCACCGCAACGCGTGCTATTGGCCAGCGAGATAAATTACTTGTCCACATACTAGTTTGTAGAATAGAAAGTAGTTAAATAAAAATAGGCTAAGTTGTACATATGACATGATCCAATGTAATCCAATATTCTAATACAATTCTCTGACCTTCTGATTCAACCGCGAGTTTTATTACTGCTGAGCAACCAAACACCTACCAAAGTGTTGCTAAATATACTTTTTATTGTTAGTATCGTTAGTATGGTTAGTAAAGTACATTATTATTATTTTTTTTTTTTATTATTTTTTTTATCTTATCACTAAATATAATACGGTATTGTTCTATTCTTATGTATTACATTTTTTTTGTTATTTTGCAATATCTTAACATTTTCATTCATATCATTAATAACCTTAAATGGACCTAAATATATCTGATCTAGCTTATCTCTATTTTCATTTTTAATAAGTATTAAGTCGCCTTTGTTGTATTTTACTGAATTTAAATATTTGTCATATTTATATTTCCGATGAACTTTTGAGTGAATTAAATTATTCCTAGCGTCTGATTGCGATTTTTGCAATCTGTATTTTAATTCAAAAGGATAATGGTCGAAATTATAAATAGGATCTACATTTTTAATAAGATTATTTGGGAGATTACATAATTTTCCGAACACAAGTTCATATGGTGTATATTTAGTTTCAGTATGCACAGTTGTATTATATGCAAAACACCAATATGGTAACCAATTACTCCACATTTGAGCTTGGTTATCTGTTTGTATTCTTAAGAATGCTCCTAATGATTTATGAGAGTTTTCTAAAGATCCTAAACTTTCATGATGATACGCAGTAGATTGTGTTTGTTTTATGTTAAGTAATTTACAAACATCTTGCATTGTATTTGAGATAAATTCGGTCCCCCTATCAGTCGCAATTTCACGTGGTATTCCGTAGCGTAGAATGAAATTTTCTACAAATGCTCGCGCTACTGTTTCTGTCTCTTTGTTAATAATGGGGTAAGCTTCTACGTATTTTGTAAGTTCACATTGTAAAGTTAATATATAGGAATATTCTTTTATGTCTTTGCTTAAAGGTCCTACTAAATCTAAGTATACTTTTTCAAAAGCTGTTGATGCTGTTGTTATTAGGCTGTTTGATATTTGTGTGAAATTTTTGTTTTTGACATTTATCACATCTTTTTACAAAATTTTCTATATCTCTGTCCATTCCTGTCCAATAATAATGTCTTTTAATATTATTCGTCATTCTATTTATTCCTGCATGACCGCTTGGTAATATATGAAAGTCATTTAATATTTGGTCATCTTTATCGTCTATATTTTTTACACCTTTTATTATACAAATATGTGGTCCTTGCCACTTTTTCATCAAATTAACACCTTGAGCTAGCTCCTTTATAAATATTTTATTATTATCATTTCGAATTATGCATAATTCATTTATTTTTAATTTGTTACAAAATTGCTCCAATTCCCTCACGATGAAAGCTCGTTTCAACCATGATCTGGATTTTGGATTTATTGTAACTAATGATTTAGAAGGTGTATATATAAATGTATTATTTTCACTGTAAACATTTTCTTTATTAGTGTAATGTTTATCGTAGTCCCATGTTTCAAAGCTTAATTGCATTGAACTATTTGGTTTTTTAAGAATTTCAACGACTCTTGGGTGCGCTGCCCAATTGTCTGGAGAAACATCTTTAGAATTATCCGGGTGCTTATTATTCGTCGTTTCATCCTGTGTGGTTTTGTTGTTTTCCATCCTTTTTCGTTGTGCTCTCGTCATAACCATGATATGATCACTCATACCTTTCAATTCCTCTGATGTTAGTACTATGCGAGATAATGCATTATCTTTGCCTCTTACATATTCAACAACGAAATCGTATTCTTCTAGACATAGTCTAAATTTTGTTAGTCTACTTGATGGGTTTGTCATATTAAATAAGTAAATTAACGGTTTATGATCAGTACAAATTTTAAATTTTCTTCCATAAAGGTACGGTCTAAAATATTTTATTGCCCATACAATGGCTAAAAGCTCTTTTTCTATAACTGGATATTTTTTTTCCGCTTTGTTTAAAGCACGACTGGCATAGGCCACTGGTTTTTTATCTCCATTTGACAATACACATCCTATTGCCATTCCCGAAGCGTCTGTATTTCAAATGAATTCATTTTCTTCTGAAAAATTTGGGTATTGTAATAAAGGTGGATTACATAGCGCATTCCTTAAAATTTCAAAGGATTTTTGACAATCTCGTGTCCAATTGAAGCTCACATTTCTCTTGGTTAAATTATTTAAAGGTAAGGTAATCTTTGCAAAGTTTGGTATAAATTTCCTATAGTAATTTGCAAACGCTATGAATCTTTTTACCTCGTCTACATTTTTCATAACTGGGTAATTTTTTAAAGTTTTAACTTTGTTAGGGTCCGATTTTATACCATCTGGTGTTACGACATGTCCGAGATAAAGTAATTCTTTCTGTAAGAAATTACATTTTAATGGATTTAACTTCATGTTAACTTTTCTTAGTCGTGTAAAAACGTCAATTAAGTTTTTGTTATGTTCATTTAAGTTACGTCCCATAACAATTATATCGTCTAGGTATACTATGCATTTATCGTAGTTTAGTCCCGATAAGGCTATAGTCATTGCTCTACTAAAAGCACTTGGACTTGTTTTTAATCCCATTGGTAACCTTTTCATTTGATAGTGTTTGTCTGCTATAAACGCAGTGTATTTTCGACTTTCAGCATCTAACTAGAGCGAGTACAACGTTCATTTACGAAGTACCTAGCCTTCAAAGACAGCTCCTGTCCTTACAGAGCTGACTATGAAACGCGCTCGAAACACTTTAAAATCCAATCCCTGGAAAAACGCAGGATTACGGCTGACCTCATTTTTTAACTCTTTATAAAATTGTCCACAGCAAATTGGATTCCCCTGACCTGTTGGCTCTTATCAACATCCGTGCCCCACGACGACCCCCTAGACATCCTATTAAAAACACCTTTCAGCCCCATTTTTCTAGAACTAACCTAGGCAAATTCGCCCCAATAAATCGTCTAATAAACACGTACAACAATCTGACATGCCCTAACATTGACATCTTTCACGACAGCCTTTTTAGTTTTAAGAAAAAATTATATCAGCATGAATTAATTAACTGTAATTAATGTAATATTTCGTAAAAGTCGCATTAAACTGGAAACAAAAGGAGACCCTTTTCCTATAAACAGAGGCGTCAGACAAGGAGATCCGCTCTCCCCCAAACTGTTTAATGCTGTGCTTGAATACATATTTAGAAGATTAGACTGGGAAAACTATGGTATCAACATCAACGGTAGCCGCCTAAACCATTTGAGATTCGCTGATGATATTATCTTATTGGAAGAAGACCCAAATAAACTACGTCAAATGTTAAAAGACATAACAGAGAAAAGCGGAGATGTAGGACTAATAATGAATGCAAGCAAGACAAAGCTGATGACCAATTCCACAGAAGTCAACATAGAGGTCTACGGAAACAGGTTAGACTATGTGAAAGAGTATGTCTACCTAGGTCAAATTATATCTCCTGAGGACTATATGTCCAAGGAAATAAACAAAAGAATAACCTGCGGTTGGAATAGATATTGGTCACTAAAAGAAATAATGAAAAGTAAAAATTTAAGCATGTACATTAAAAGAAAGACTTTCAACACTTGCATCCTCCCATGCATGACATATGGCTGCGAGTCATGGGCGTTAACAGATAAGCAAAGGGAAAGACTAGCTAGTACACAAAGGGCGATGGAACGGAGCATGCTGGGTATCAGACTAAGTGATAAAATCAGAAACTCAGAAATAAGAAGAAAAACCAAGGTTGTAGATATAATAACTCGAATAGAGCATTTAAAATGGAGTTGGACTGGACATATGTTACGCTGCAAAATAAACAAATGGAGCAAACAGGTAACCTTATGGTACCCAAGAGAGGATACAAGAAGTAAGGGACGCCCGAAAATAAGATGGAGAGACGATATCCGCCTAACCCTGGGGCCTTACTGGACCAGAGTTGCAGAAGACAGAGCTCAGTGGAGAGAGCTGGAGGAGGCCTATGCCAGAAGGCACGCCGAATTGCGAGACATACTATAATAAATTAGAATGTAAAATATGTATTGTTAAACTTGTAGCAAATTCGGAATAAAAGGGCTTTATTATTATTATTATTATTATAATGTAATATTTAAATCATCTAAATTAATTCTATTTTTTATTGTAACTTTATTACGCCTTGACATTGTAAATAATGTATATAATCTAACTGTAATTTTAATATGCTTTGACATTGTAAATAATTAATTTAACTGTAACTTATTACTTGTAAGCCAAATGTAATGTTTTTTATTTTTTTTGCTAAATTTAATCGGAGATATATCTCGGCAATGTTGTATATGCCTATAATTGATAATTGTAACAGTACTAGCACTATTGTAACTTTGTTCCATATTATTTTAAGTGTTTCTGCAATTTTATCGCTGGCATATCATATAAATAAATAAATAAATAAATAAAATAAACTTTATTTGATAATATCCTTGATTTAAGTCTAAATGACTGAAGTACATTGCTCCTGACAAAGAATCCAAAATATCTGTTATATTTGGTACTGGAAATTTATCGTCTTGAATATAATTATTTAATTTTCTATAATCAATAACTATACGCCATTTTCTTTCACCATTAACGTCAACCTTTTTTGGTACTAATAGTAAAGGACTTGACCATTCTGATTTTGATTCTTCAATGATGTCACTATCTAACATTTCTTGTAGTTGTTTCTTGATTTCGGATTTTTGTGACTGTGGTAAACGATACGGTTTTGTGTAAACTGGACTCGTATGTGCTTTCAAATTAATTTTTTGTTCATATAAATTACATGTATTTAGTTTATCACCGGGTAGGTGAAAAATGTCTGCAAATTTAGCGCAAATGTTGACAATTTCTGTCTCTTCTTCTTTGTTTAGGTTTTTTTAATTGTAACATTTTAAATAATTGTTTCACGCGTTGACTATTATTTTCAATTTCTTCAAATGTAAAGCAATGAAAGTTATCTAAAGGTATTATTTCTGGAGTGAAACAGTGTAGTACTACCTCTGTGTCTCTTGTGTTAATTATTCTAACTGATATTTTTCCTTCATTGTTTTTAGTTATACAATTTGCTACAAATACTCCATTAGATATTTCTTTCGATAAAACTACGCATTCGTCCCTATAATTGGTATGTAATTGAATAAATTTTTCACATCTAGCTGGAATTGTTATGTCTGAGGTTGCATTAATGTTTCCTATTGAAAATAAATTTATTGGTATAACCAAAAGTCCATCATTCATATGTAAAGATAGTGTTTTGTTTTCAAAATCAATCAATGATTTGTAATTGGCTAAGAAGTCTTGACCTAATATACCATTAATGTGTGATGGTAAATATTCAAAAATATGGAAATTTTGTTTAAACGATACATTGTTATATTTCAATATTAAGTCTATGCATCCTTCTGAAATAATTTGTCCACCGATGCCTTTTATATAAGTTGTTTTAGGATAAATATGTTTACTTTTATGTTTAATAGTTTCGTATTTGACTGCTGATAATGATGCCCCAGTATCGATTAAAAATGTTAAAAGTTGATTATCCACTGTTAATTGTATAGAATTTACGTTATTATAGTGAAATAAGTATTCAGTTTTCACGAAAAAATTTTCTGTCCTTTCTGGTGGTTCTTCAACTCTTGGTAGGTTGGTAGTCATATGTACTTGTTGGTTTTGATTTCTACGTGAGTAGAATGTTTTGTTTAATCCGTTAGGTTTTCCTCGTCCTCTCGTGGAATTGGTGTTATATCTGTTGGTTGAATAATTGTATCTATTATTTGCATAGTTGTTTGGGTAAGTAATAGCCAATGGTTTGTTGGTTTTGTAGACGTTATTTGAGTTATTTTGAGTGAAATATGGTCTACCTCGAAAATTGTTATTTCTAAATCCTGGTCTAGTATATCCTTTGCCTCTGGCCGAAAAAATTTGGCCTGATGGCGAGGGGGTCATTGTTACCTCCTCATCCTTTGCTCCTTGAATCGCATCTTTTAAGGAGTTAAAGTTACGCGCGGCTATAATCATTCTTAATCTGTCGTTACGCAGGCCGTCTGCAAATCTATGGATTGCTTGTTGTTCATTTATTGGTTTAAGTATGTTGTGTGCGTCCTCATTATCTTTTGCTTGGGAGATAGTAAGGTCCACAAATAATTTTTCTAATTCTGCACCGAACTGATCTATGGTTCGGCTGCCTTGGTTACATGTTTGTAACTTTCTTTGTAATGCTGTACTTGATTTTGTAGTTAATAGATGTTTCTTCATGTCCCTAATAAGTTCCTGTGCCGATGTGTAATTATCAGTTAATTTTAGTTTCGCATTTTGTGAGAGCCTTGTTTTCAATATGAATTGTATAAGAAGTGGAGTACTTTCTTTTGATATCATGTTTGCATATAATTCAATTGCGTCAATTAACTGTAATGTCACTTTCTCAGAGCCATCCATCTGAGGTAATAGTGCGACTGCGATTTTTAAGTCAAAATTTGGTTTAGACGTCATGATTGTTTGTTTCATACAATTATTTATTTCAATATAAAGTGAATTTATAGCTGTTGCTATTTCTAAGATTTCGCTAGTTACGCTTTCTTTTTGAGCATATAATTTATATTCTTTGTTAAAATTGTCATATATTTTATGAGCTAGCTCGAATTTTTCTTGAGCTGCTTTACTAGTGAACCGTTTTTGGCCAGTTTTATTAAATATTTCCTTATTTCTAATAAATCGTCATAATATTCAAGTAATATAGCAATCATGTATAGTTATATTAACAATTCATAATTATTTATAAAAAATCTTAATAAAAAAAATATCTCTTAAATCTAAATAAATAAAAATCTTAATAAAATATAAATCTTAATAAAAATCTTAATAAAAAAGGTTCGTTCGAGACTTTGTCTCTATCTAAAGTCTTTATTTTGAGTTAGTCATATTTATATTGGTACAATGGAGTGGGGTGACACGTGTAATAGCTAGGTAACATACTTGGGTCATGACATCATCGGTTACACGTGGACCGTAAGAATTCAGGGTAGGTCATCGACCTATAACACGAGTCTTGGATCATATGTACCGGTCGAATGTCGGTATCGAATAACATGATTCTGTATAAGGAAAGGTATTTATAAACAACCAGCCGTGTGTGGTCCGTTACTAATAAATTTAAAATATCTTTCTTATGAGTAATATTTAACTAGTACCTACTGCCACCATACCACAACAGAAGGGTTGGAGACGAGTCCCCGTGGTGAGTATTTATCATTTTTGTTTTGAACGTGTAACAGTATACATGTGGCGATATTGTCTTAATTGCGTTGAGTCACACTCCGCCGCCGCGCGCTGGCCGCTGGCGGGAGGTAGAGGGCCTCCTCCTCGGCACATCGCTTGTCGACACTGCCATGTTTCATATCGATATTGAGTCTCGTTCTTCTGCGATCGTAAACGCTTTGGTAAATAAATGTGTGGTAGGAAGGTACGGCCGAGATTATCGGTAATCATGCGATCGATAGTCCACCTATCGAACTGTATGATTGCCCCACACATTTAGGTTTAGTTGTCGAAGAGTTAGCAAATCGTAGAAAGAGAGTAGGTAAGGACGTCTTTAATGTCGATGCATATCTCAATTCTCAACTCCTTTTCATGGCCCACAACTGGGCACAAACTTCCTGTCAGAATTTAAGCGGCTTCACCATTATAGTTTACCAGTTTGACTTAGTGCGTTTTGGTAGGCTGCACGCACTCTTGAGAATGTATTACCGAAGCCAAACCAAACCGAGCTTACCACAGAACACTGACAAATCGTAAAATCAGATGTTCCTGTTTTAAATTTAAGTTTTTTTATTTAAATTTTATATTATCCAATTAAATAGTGTTTTTTCAACAAATTATAATCAATCCAATCTCTGGAGTAATAAATATTGTGAAGAGCAACCACAGTTTTTGTATGGAATAGTTACCGGCGGCGGCGAATTTCAAATGTCAACGGCCTAACCCGGGGAGTATTGCTTCTGTTTTACTTATTTAATCTTAAATTCCTATTTTACTAGGTTTCAAACAACACTTTTATTCAGATCCTTGTAAATAACTAGTTTTTATAACTTATTTACTCTCACAGCCTCGATAAACTCGAGATACGTCACTGACCTCAACACTAGGTAGAACCTTTCTCAGCTTACTTGACTAAATTGTGGAAGTAAGCTTGATGAATAACAATAACTACCTCAGACAGCACGAACGTCCACACATTCACAACACAAATATTTTTCAAACACACAGATTAACATAACACAATTTAGGTGTACTAGTACCTTAAGCATAACTAGTGCATGTGTCGGGTACCTGCACTGAATTACTACCAGTAGTTTATGAACTGCCACTCGGTACCACCAGACACCACACTTTTATAAATTGAACTGATTTTAATAAAATCTAAGTACAATATACTTTTATTATTCATAAGTAATTCAGTGGGGACTGTTACTGTTACTGGTGCTGTGCTGCAGGTACTGTGTATAGGCTATAATATCTGTGTGCTTGTTGTCATTCCCACACTGACACTGCTTCTTGCATGTTACAGATATTGATTTAATACAATGAAGACCCGCAGAGCAGCCGGTGTGGAATTGCAATTGAAACTGCAAAATGCCCTCGAAGAACTGAAGGCATCAAGGGAACACTGCAGCCAATTACTGCTTGAACATGAACACAGTGAGCTGGAGATCAAACAAGCTATCGACAAGAACACTCAGCTTAAGGCAGAGCTCGCCGAACTGCACTCCACCCACTCCGCAGTGCTGCTGGAAAGAGATCAACTGCGGGAAGCTGTAGCATCTTTCAATGAATGTCTCGGAACATATGAGGAGGCGCTGTCGAAAATATCCCAGCTGGAGAATGAACTGATCAATGCTCAAGTTTTGATTGATGAATTGCAGGTGCAGCTAGACAATTGTGCATTTCAACAAACCGACTGCCTATACAACGAACTATGTACGAGTACATATGCATATGAATATGTGGAGTGTGATTATGAATTACTAGATTTACCCTCCACTCCCCCACCTGTTGTGAACTTGGATCCGAAATGTGAAAGCTCCACCCTCTTAAATCCGGACAGTAATTTTTGTAAAATTCATCTTAGCCGCAATAAACTTAAGAAATATGTCAAGATAAATAAATTTATTAGAAAAACTTCAAAATTAAAAAAGAATGAAAGCACCTTCAGAAACCAGCGTCGCCAGTTGCTGAAAAAATTAAACAAATTTCAGATTTTGTCTAATGAAAATAAGCAAAAATATGAATATCATGTGAGCAGCCTCAACAACCAAATTGAAAACCTTCAAAAATCGCTTGAATTCCTGTCAGCTCAGTATGAGCTTTCTCAAAATCGGATCCAGGATCACATACAAGCTGCTGATGACTTGTTTGCCGTTGGTAATGACAACATAGAGAGATTTGACTCTATGGTGGGCAAGTGTCAGTGCTCAAATAAACTACCAATGGTGGACTCGGCAGAAGATCAATGCCTCAGCAGTCCTTCTAAATTTTTAAGTAACAACACTGATAGTAGTAATATGTCTCACACTCTGAAGAGGAATACTTTTATTGTATCAGATAACTTAGGAAAAAAAATTGGTCACTTATTGAGCAATCATTTAAACCAAAAAGTAATTAACTTATGTTACCCCGGGGCCTCTTATGAATACTTAATTGAACACATTCCAGCTGACTCTGTAAACTCTTTTTCGACTATTGTCTTAATGATAGGAGACAGTATAAATATAACCAAGAAATCAATTATAAAAAGCTTTGAGCATTTGGTTACTTTGCAAAAGAAGTCTGGGTGCAAATTCATTATATGTACATTTCCCTACTCAGACCATTTGACTCAAAAGCAAAATAAGCAGGCATACAAACTCAATGCAGCTTTGTATAATTTAGCATTGAGCCATAGAGACTTTTTCCATATTTTTGACCTAAATAAATTCGTGAACAGAATGCCAATGAGAGAAGGTACGATGTACTTACCTTTTACTTATAAAAAACGAATAGCTACTCTTGTAGCTTGTAATATTGTAGACTCGGCTATATGTAGCACGAAGCCAATCGACTTCAGTACATGTTGTACAAGTAATATTATTGACAAAATTAATAACAATACTAATGTACCTATTTTTACTTCATCTAATAGTAATACTACTATTGTAAACTGTGACCAAAATAAAAATTTAAACTAAATATTACGACAAAGGGTAAGCTCTGTAAAATTTGTTTAGTCCATCAGAATATACAGGGCCTATCCGGCAAGGAACATGAAATAGAGTTATTTGTTAATAATTGTACGGTTGATATTTTATGTATTACAGAGCATTGGCTGAACAAGAGCCAATTGCTCATAAATTTTAACAATTTTATACTGTCAAGTGCGTTCTCAAGAAAGACGGCCATTCGAGGTGGATCTATGATATTAACTCGAAATAATATTAATTGCAAGGAACGTAAAGATATAGTTAATCTTTCTATCGAGCGCACCATCGAGTTATCTTGTGTGGAGACGGAAAATTACAATGTAGTTTGTGTTTACCGACCCCCCTCAGGTGAATTTAAACATTTTGAAGATATAATGGAGGATGTACTCAAGCGGTTGTCTGCTTCGAATAAAAAAATTATAGTTTGTGGGGACTTCAATGTGGATATTTTGTTAGAAAACTCAACAACGGATAGGTTTCTAAACTTATTCAAATGTTTCGACCTATGTAATGCGTTTATAGAACCAACGAGAATCACGCTAACTTCTGCTTCCTGCCTAGATAACATTTTTTACAGCGGCAATATTTTAGACAAGGCGATAATAAATAAGTTAAGATCAGATCACTGCGGTCAAAAAGTTACTGTTGTAAATAATAATTTTGAAAATAAACAAAATGTGCACTGTAGACAAATAACCAAAAAGAAACTAGCGGAATTTAAAGATGAAATTTCTGCTAAGGTTCCTGCCCTTGTCTTTGAACACGAAAATCCTGACAGCATCTATGGTACTCTATTTACAATGATAGACAACGAATTTAATAACAAATTTAAACTTAAACGTGTCGATTTAAACAAAACAATTAAATTTAGTGACTGGGCTACTGTTGGTATCAGAAAAAGCAGAAACAGGTTATATGAGCTCTATGATGAAAAAAAAATTAATCAGGCGCCAAGCTTTCTTGAGCGTGTAAAAGCATATTCAAAAATATTTAAGAAAGTCTGCGTTCAAGCGAAAGCGCTTCATATTAAAGAACAAATTATGAAATCTGACAACAAGATAAGAACAACCTGGAATATAGTCAATAGAGAAGTGGGTAAATCTAAACCCCGCGATTCTAAATTTGAAATAATCTCAAATGGCAATAAAATTACATCAGATAAGGAGGTAGCAGATACTTTCGTAAACTTCTTTCAGAGTGTTCCTATATTGTTGACAGATTCACTTAAGTCATCACCCACATCAGTTGAGATTCTACTGAGGGGCAGTGTGAATGAGTGCAATGTCTTATTTGATTTTAAACACATTACTGCGTGGGACATCAAAAAGGCCTTTAGATCGTTAAAAATCAAAAGAACGGGTGATCTATGGGGCATGTCTGTACAAGTAATGTCTAACATAATCGACATTATAGGACCTTATTTGGCAATAATTTTTAACCAGTGTGTCGATTTAGGAACTTTTCCAAATTTGATGAAACATGGCAAACTAATTCCACTATTCAAATCCGGGAAATAAACAGGATCTCAATAACTTTAGACCGATTTCAATCCTGCCGTGTTTAAGTAAAATTTTTGAAAAAATCATACTAAACCAACTTTTGGATCATTTTAACTCAAATAAATTACTCCATTCCGAACAATATGGTTTCACTAAAGGTAGAAATACAACAGATGCCGGTGCAAAACTCCTTAAGCATATTTATGATGCCTGGGGTAAATCTCAGAATGCCATAGGTGTATTTTGTGACTTATCTAAAGCTTTTGATTGCGTTGAGCATAAGACACTATTACTCAAGCTTGATCACTATGGTATCAAAGACAGAACTCGTAAACTTAGTTTTAAGTCGACTTGTAGTTATCACCATTATTATGCAAGAAATGTCATGCCGACGTTCGCAAGTGCCTGTATGCTAGGCCAATGTGAAATAAAGACTTTGACTATTGATTATTGACTATTGACAGAGCACTTGATCTCATTGCCTCTTATCTGAGTGATAGAAGTCAAATGGTCTGCATAAATGATGTAAAGTCACAGAGCTCCACTACCATAATGGGTGTTCCTCAGGGTTCAATTCTGGGTCCTTTTCTTTTCTTAGTGTATATAAATGACTTACCATTCCATGTAAGTGGCACTTGCGACATAGTACTGTTTGCTGACGACACCTCTCTGATTTTTAAAACTGACAAACATAAGAATAACTTTGACGATGTGAATAGAGCTATCTCGCAGGTATCACACTGGTTCACGGTAAACAACCTGCTTTTAAATGCAAAAAAAAACCAAATGTATAGATTTTTCGTTACCAAATGTAAAGAAAGTCGTTGATAAAAATATCGTAGTAAATGGTGAAACACTAAAAATAGAAAACTCCACAGTTTTTCTAGGAGTTACCCTCGATTGTAAACTCCAGTGGGGCGCTCAAATAAAGACACTGGCAGATAAACTTAGCTCTGCTGCGTATGCAGTCAGAAAAATCAGGCAGTTTACCGATGTAGAAACAGCTAGGCTTGTTTATTTCGCATATTTCCACAGTATCATGTCCTATGGGATCTTACTATGGGGAAATGCTGCTGACATTCAATCGATCTTCGTTTTGCAGAAAAGGGCTGTCAGGACTATATACAAACTAAAGTCTAGAGAATCTCTCCGTGACAAATTTAAGGAGATTGGTATCCTTACAGTAGCTTCACAGTACATATACAGTAATGTTATATTTGTTCATCAAAATATTAATACTTATAAGCGAAGAATTGACATAAGTCATAGACCAATCAGACACGGAGGGCATAAACTGGTTGAATTATCACACCGCTTGCGCAGAGTACAAAAATCCTTTGTGGGGTTGAGTATACGCTTTTATAACGTGATCCCGAAGGCAGTATTGGACCTACCTATACATAGGTTCAAACAAACTGTCAAAAATCATCTTCTAAGTAAGGGTTACTATACAATAAATGAATTTTTAAATGACAAAGACCCTTGGATCTAAGTGTATATTCCGTCTGCTCACAAGATGCTTATTATAATGTGATTATTGTTTAAAACAAAATTGTAAAAAATATTATTTTTAAAAAAAGCAAGTGCCGAGTTTCTTGCCCGTTCTTCTCGGTGCAGTGCTACTTTCCGAACGAGGCGGTAGAGTCTTAACGTTTCGCAAGAGCCTCTAAGTTAGGCCTATGTGAAAGAATAAAATTTTTGAATTTTGAATTTTTTTTAAATGTTATGGAGAACTCACGACGTTTTTCTTCAGCGATGGTCACCACAAACGTTTTGAAAAAACGGAACACATGTGTACAGGACGCGGTAGCCGTGGGAAAATGATAAGCATTAAACCCGAGCGTATGGGCATTTATTAAAAACATTAGTTGGATTACATACAATACGAAACCGCTATCGCCACCGTGAGCGCCATCTAGTTTATGGAAACACAACTTTACACTTTTTCAATACAAAGTTGAACATACCGCCCGCCAAGGACTAAATAGTCCTTCACTATACAAACTCCAACAGAACACAAGTTTATATATGTTACACAAATAACAACTTAGTAAATACAAAGTTTAACATTTTGAAGAAGTTATTTTCCATAATATGGGGGTAGGTATACAATTTGTCTAAAATCAATTCCTAACGAAAATTAATTAAACATTTCTGTGACATGATTTTATGCTAGCAATATAATATGCAATAATAAGTACTTATAAGAAATTTTAGAAAAAGCATGAGCAAACTTACACAATTAAAGGAGAACAAGATTTAATTAAGCTTGATATATTATGATTAGATTACGTACATACATAATGTAACCTATAACGCAAAAAATAAGTACGATTAAAAACAATAGTAAGTTAAACTAAATAATTGTTGAATAGAACGTGACGCTATACACATGACAGAGCCTTGAAGTTGGATGTTGAATTATGAAGACTCCATGGAAGGAAATGAAATGAAACTGGCATTTATCAAAATATTGTAAGGGGGGTCACGGTCCAGGTCGAAAAGATCACTTCCGCCCTTACAAAACGGAATGAGGTTGGTGGTGAATGTTAGCAAATGTTGGATGAACGTTGTCAGGTACTTAAAATTACAGAGATAAAGAAAACAAGAACACAACACTTAATACATTTAATTAGTTATAAATATTTCACATTTACAACACGAAAAGTCCGTATATCGAAATAAATTATAAAACTACCCGGCGGTTCCAATCTGTGATATAATGTCGAGGCGATAATTTATATCACGAGGTTCGAATGCTCCTGTTTTTTCCCGAAATCAACACGTAAGGAAACCAATCAAGATAATTCTAGTTTAATAAACGAACATCGATATCACAGATTGTCACGGATTACTTATGCTACTTGGTACCGCACCCACAGGAGTGGAAATGCGTGGTGAACGAAGTTACAGATTGGCGATGCTAGCTCACGGTAGATTACTCTAGGGGTAGGTAAGTGCAACTAGATTATCTAAACCAAAAGGCACATACGGCCTGTAAGTACGCACAGTATACCACCAAGGGAACGCGTGATTTTCGAAATCAATGTTCTTAAACATACACGGGAATCGACTATTTCCGCACGCTCGACACTCCGAACTAGTTATTAATACGGATGTTTCTACTCACGGCACGATGGGAAATTTATGCGAAATTTGTGAGATATCACCGTCACTCTTCACGGGCTTCCGTCGGCAGTTCCCAGGATCCAGGAATGGCAGGGTGTTCGGCCATCCGAACAGAAGGTTAAGCGCGGTCACCGCGAGGACGTGAATCTCCGGAACCCTTCGTGCTCTTTTACATCAGGACGTTCAAATGGTTCAAGTACGGACGAGGCGATCGAGTCGTAAACCCAGGTAGAATCAAAAGGTGATTGTATGGCTACGGTTCATCGATATAAGACCGAGATCACCAGAATATATCACAAAATAAAAAACCCCGCTGAAAAGAACAAAAAATTGTTTTCATTAGAACAAAACCCTACAAGTTACCACACTAAACGGAACCTAGCACAAAATTACTCGACTAAAGTGAACTCACCGAATCAGTGTGTGTACTGGATTCGCCCCGTTTCCCTCCCAGGATATTTACATGGAAAACTGTAAAGAATAGAACCCTGGTTAGAACACTTATACACGAGCATTCAAGAACACAAACTTTCTTCTGCACTGCAAATCAACACTCACTCACCATATCAAAAGAAAGTTCACAACATATTATTTTTAAGTTTTGTTGAACACATGCCCTTGAAATTTCGGGCGAAGCTGTACTCCGGTGTGACAAAAAAATATCTCTTCACATTTCCGTGGTCTGCACCGAAGTGTCGGTCCCGGTCAACCGCACGTTCGGCTCGCACCCCTTTGACCAATCAGAGAGCGCGCCAAGAATTTGCACCTTTTATGGTAAGGAATCTGCACGCTGTGCTTCGCTCCTTTTATGGTAAGAACGGCGTCGTGTTGGTTACCTATCAGGAATGCTCTGTCTCCTTCATACGATGAGAAAGAGATATGAATGCTCTGTCTCCTTCATACGATGAGAAAGAGATATGAATGCTCTGTCTCCTTCATACGATGAGAAAGAGATATGAAGGTGAAGGAAATATAACCCCGCCATCTAGCGGCATCACTCTAAACAACGAACACCGAGACTGAATCGACGCACAATCCATATTACACTCGTTGCCGGTCGTGACTCGAGATTAAACTATGTCGTCGACTGAACCAATGTTTATCCTCATCACGAGAGGGCGTAATTTCATAACATCGACCAATGTACGAATATAAGAAATCACTACGTGACAATATATTTAAAGCCTTCTTATAAGCGGCTAAGCTCTAAGTTACCATCAATTCTTAAAATCACATGCTATGTGAAGCTCTGAAAGTTTCGCATGTAATTTAAACACCTTCGTATAAAATATGAATTCTAAACATCCTTTGCGTAAGTTGCCACCGACGCAAAACGTACTCATGTTGGTGTGCTCCTAATTGCAACCCTTGGTTTGCTCTTACGTGGCATAACACATAATTCGATAAAACTAAAAGTGTCTAAGGGTCAACAGCTCAAAATTGGAGTTCACATTGGTCTTTAATTTAGCTTTATTAAGAATAGGTGAGCAGTAGAGATCTGGGTTTCAGAAATGCTAATGAGATGTACCTACCTCAATCATGAAATAAACAAAATTCAAATTAGATTAGTAAAACTTATTATAAGCAAAAAGGAGAGGAAAAAATATAAAAATAACTATGAACACATTCTTAGGGACCTCAAAATTCTACCACTAAAATGTAAAGTAGATTACCTTATAGCTAAAGAAAGTTATTATTGTAATTCATTTAAAAATCCAATACAACTAAGGGAGAACGTAAGGAGCTGTAGGAAAATTAGATTTATGTTGCCGAAAGTTAACAACTATTATGGTAAAAGGCTAAATGAATATTGTGTGCCGAAAATATGTAATAAATTTGAATGGCTGCGAGAAACTACCAAAGTCAGTGAAGGAGTCCTTAGGAAGAAACTTAAAGAACATCTGCTTAAGGGCTTCTTCACTGACTAGGACTCAAACTATGATGTATTTGTAGATGTAATACATAATATAAGATAATACATAAATTTAATATTAATGTGCTCGTAGGTATAATTGCGTGTTAGGCTAGCTAGTTTATATAATAGGAAGTAGATGCATGTTTGTAAATATTTAATTTAGAGCGCGAACCCGCCAACAAACTGGTTTATCAGTTTGGCGGGACAATAATATTTTGTAACATTACTGTGCATCGTCTGGAAATAAATTAAAAAAAAAAAAAAAAAAAAAATGTTAAACGCAGTCAAATATGCAAAAATAACAAGCTTTAACTCAAATATGGAACATTTTTGTAAAAGTGACTTAGGCCGCCCCAGATATCTTCAAAACTATGCAAGGATTGTAGGGTAAAAAAGCTGCTTTTGATTTCAACTTTATCTGGATCTGATGCTATAATATATAAGCTTTAGTGTGTATTAGTTTTCTATGGTCTATTTTGAACCTTTGGTAATTGCGTCACTTTAAGCAGTTGGGGCTGTGCTGCTATGATTGTTTGTCGAGCTATTTTATATACCATTGAGACCATGCCTTATCATTCTTTTCAGATTGGTATAATATGACTGTAGTTCTCTTATGGTTCCTGACTAGTCTGCATTTAGTTGTAAATTAAATATTATTGGATTGCATAGTCTTGGAAGACAGTCCAGCCGACTCCATATGATAACTGACCCCATTCAAATCAGTAAAATTTCAGCAAACTCCATCGATTATTCTACATAGGTTAGTGTTGCTTTATAAAAGTAGAAGTATAGGATGAAATATGTATACTGTAGCTAGGTGTGTCAATCTACACATTTGTAACCCTTTCTACTAGTAATAAATGTCTACTAGTAGTAAGTTAGTTAATTTCTTCTACCATTTCAGTTATCGGCAGGTTTTACCTTGACAGGCAAGTAAGAAATCATTTTAATTGGCATTTCATTAAAAACTTCATATTTTTTATCTTTACTCGATACTATCTTCACCACCTATCTTTTGATATTCTACATTCATATCTGCAATAGTTCTTGTATTTTAAAATGACTAAGCTGAATTGGCAATTTCAAATTAAAGGGGTACGCAATTCCAAGATAGAGCGATTAACCAGATCTTAATACTTAGTTGTATTCAAATGCTCGTCCTTATAATGTTTTGGAGCACTCAAGATATTTCCCGCCGCCAACTTAGGTTTGGATTCTAAAGGAACATTACCGTTTGTAACAATGTTGGGTTGTGATGTGCGTAGTATATCCATATCGCTTTTTACTCGACCTGATAGTACCCATCCGAGGTATGTCTCCTGCGCAATTACCGATCCCTTAGGATGCTTCATTAATCCCCGTTTCAGAATATCACCATATACATCGGCACCTAGTAAAATATCTATTTTGTTAGGGGTATTATATTGTGGGTCAGCTAGAACAATATGTCTCAGCTCTGCCCAAAACGGCAGGACAATTTTTCCTTCGGGTAATACAGAAGAAACTTCTTTTAATACATGTGCCTTTATCTTTAATTTGAAGTTAGGGTCGTGAAGTGATTGCACATTCAGCATCACTATGTGCTTGGAAACGAAGTTACTGTGAACTCCACCTAACCCTATTACGCGGCTTTTTTTCGCGATCTTTTTTAAACCTAAAGATTTAACAGCGCTTCGGAAATAAAGGACGCTTGAGAACCTTGGTCCATTAGAGTTCTCATTACGCGTGGATGACTATTTTGAGATTGCACTTTTATTAATGCCGTGGGTAGTATGGTTTGACAATGCGTTTTTCCCATTGCAAAATAAGACGCAATATTAATGGCCTCATACGACGGACTGACTTTCTTGCTATCTTGAATTTGCTCATCATTTTGGTTTATATCTATTGCTTCCGTAGCAGTTGCAACGGTTAATGTATTGGTTGTTTCATGGAGTAAACTGTGGTGTCTTTGCTGACAAATACGGCAGGAGGTGGATACACGGCAATTTAGTTCAGTATGATTAATACCTAGGCAATTTACGCAAAGTCCTAATGACTTTACGATATCTTGACGACGCTGTACATTTTCTGTGTTAAATTGGCTACATGAGAATAACCTATGATTTCCAGAGCAGAGAGGACAAGTTAGGACTGAAACCGCATTGAAAGCCCTTGAATTATTGCTATAACTAGTAGGTGTTTGTCTAGGCTTAGGGTTTGCAGGCTCAACAAATTCTAAAGCTCTAAAGCGGCATTCTAAAAAATGTTTTAACTGGATAAATGTTGGTAACTCGTCACTCAAACTATTAACCTGTAATTCCCACTGCTTTCGTGTCTCAGCGTCCAACTTCAAGCTTACAATGTATATTATAATAATGTCCCAGGATTCTACATTAATACCTAAGTTAGACAACTCATGTATGCAATCAGATGTTGTATCTAAGATATCTTTGAGGCCGTGAGAGGATTCACTAGACATAAGGCGTTGATTAAACAATCGTTTCAGGATACAATTAGCCAAAAAACGCTTATTGTCATACCGATTTTTCAACAGCTCCCAACATTTGGAGTAATTAGTTTGAGTTATAGGAATGTGCTTTATCAATTGCTCCGCTTCTCCTTTCACGACAGTTTTTAAATAATGAAGGCGCTGGACGTCATCTAAAGTATCGTTGTTATCAACTAACGATGTGAAAAGATCTTTAAATGACGACCACTCCGCATAATTACCACTAAAGACAGGAATCGATATTTTAGGTAACCTAACCACGGAATTCTTAGATGAGTTGCATGCAGAAGCATCAAAGTTCATATTGGTTTTATTGGATGCAGTCAACAACGCCTTTAACTCGCTCTTGTAGACTAAATAGCTTTCGTAGCCAGCATCGAAGACATTGCTTTCGAAATATCCACTTTCTTCCAATTCTTCCGACTCATAATTGGAAAATATGCTCTCGTGCTTGTTTGTGAATCTTTTTATTAACTCTTCTAATCCTTCCAATCTGGCCGTAATATATGATTCGGTAATTCTGTCCTTAGGAGACTTTTTAAAATTTGTTCTTCCTCTTTCTATTTGATTTTTTAGATCATGCATAACTCTTAAATCGGATTCCATCTTTTCCATATTCTGTTGGTTTCAAGATCAGTTTTCTATTTCCAATTAGCAGTTGTAAGCTTTGTTGAAATATTCCAAGTCCCAAATGTTTGAAATAATTCTAAGTCCAAAATTTTTTCTAAGTGTTTTAGAGGTTGAATATCGCGCTGAAATCGGGCATAGATTCCCCGTCTCGTCGTTTTTACGCGAAATATTCTAAGTCCTAACCACTTTGCAATTTTACAAGTCTTTTTGTTTACATGCATTAAGTTTTCTAAGTTATTCACTCACTGCTAATAAGGTTTAAATTTGCATACTCACAGTTTTTTGTTGCACTTTACCACTTCACTAAATTGGAAGTTCCCGCTATTTGCAATCTGGAACGTTGTCCGGTACCTCCACCTGGTGGCGCCACTAATGCCTTATCTTCTGCCAGTTGTCACGAACTTATTACTAATGTTTCGCTAATTTGCAGTTATTTTTATTATTGTTCACTGAATTAGTATATTGACGGACAAGTTTAAAGTAAGTAATTCCCAAATTTCTTTGGTCAAAAAACGCTCCGACTGAGAAGGACCTTGTACAGGACGCGGTAGCCGTGGGAAAATGATAAGCATTAAACCCGAGCGTATGGGCATTTATTAAAAACATTAGTTGGATTACATACAATACGAAACCGCTATCGCCACCGTGAGCGCCATCTAGTTTATGGAAACACAACTTTACACTTTTTCAATACAAAGTTGAACACATGTGATGCCCCGATGTGTGGTCAACAGCAGCGGTCTGATTTTTGTTTTTTGACGAGCCATACCCACATTGGACTAAGAAAGTTTAAACTAAATAGGAGTTATTATTTTTATTGATATTCTAATTAACACAAAAAAAAACCTACTTATACAAACTCTAAGGTCGAACTGCGTTACTGATCGTATGTGTTAATAAAAAAAGGAGTTCGAGATTACGTCATATTTGCCTTTGGAAATGCTTTCGGCCCTAGGACCGGAAAGGATTTTCATACTGCTTTCTCTCCCTAGGGAGAAATGAAAATGCTTTTGCGGCCTAGGGAATATAATAGCATTTCCCACCCGCATTTTGGGTTTTAAAGATCTCATTTCCGAGCGGGTGCGATGAAAACTAACTATCGTCGGCAGATCTTAGTTTTGGGCAGATCATATCGATTTTATCGAAATTCCTACCTGACCACTGGGCATACTTGTATCATACTTTCGTTCTACGCCTTTAGTTATAGAATTTAAAGATTTTTAAAACAAAATAAAAGTTTCTCAAGCTGCGTTTCTTGGATAAAAAGTCAGATCAGCTGGAAGTGGCTGAAATGACTCTTGGACCAAAACGCGCTTAAGCGCCTGTGTTTTGTATCTGTCCTGAGAGGAGCAACTTCTGTGTCTCGCTTATATAATTTAAACTTGTATTTATTTTTATTATTTATTATTGTATTTATTATTTTTATTATTTACTATAACTAGCGTAGCTGGCTGCGCACATATCATAATAAAATGTTTACAATCGATAAGTGTAGCGCGCGTGCACCGCGCAGCCCTAGATCGGGCGCGCGCTCGCGCTCAGTGTCGTGGCGCGCGCGCCGCCGCCGCCATGGGCAACCAGCACTCCGCCTCCTCGCAGCGCGCCAGGAAGAATGTGCACTGGAAGACTGCTGGTGACTATCCGACCGTGGCCGCGACCCGGCCCGCCGCGACCCCACTGACCGCTGCGTTCTCGTTGCAGGTCGGCCGGCGGCGCCGGGCAAACCCGAGATCATCCCGCTGCCGTCGGACGAGGAGCCCGGCGCGGTCACGCTGCGCTGGGCGGCGCCGGCGCACGACGGCGGCGCGGCGCTGCGCGGCTACCAGGTGGAGTGCAACCGGCTGGGCTCGGCGGAGTGGGTGCGCACGGCGCCGCCCGTCGTGCGGCGGCCCGAGCTGCTGCTGTCGGGGCTGGCGCCGCCGCACCGCTACCAGTTCCGCGTGGCCGCGCTCAACGGCGTCGGCCGCTCCGACTACAGCGCGCTCTCCGACGTGCTGGCGGCCGGCGAGCGCGCGCCGCGCCCGCCCGCCTTCCTGCGCCGCCTCGAGGACGTGACGGCGCTCGAGAACGACGAGACCGAGTTCCGCGTGGAGTTCTCCGGCTCGCCGCCGCCCGCCGTCGCGTGGTTCAAGGACGGCTACGAGATCTTCAGCAGCCGCCGCACCGCCATCACCACGACGGAGACGGCGAGCGCGCTCGTGTTCCACCAGACGCTGGCCAGCGACGAGGGCGAGGTGCAGTGCACGGCCACCAACCGCGCCGGGCACGCCGCCACGCGCGCGCGCCTCACGCTCGAGGCGGCGCCCAAGCTGCGCTACCCGCGCCAGTACGAGGACGGGCTGCTGTTCGAGGTCAACGAGACCGTGCTGCTGAAGGTCACGGTGGTGGGCAAGCCGCCGCCCGCCGTCGAGTGGCACCACGACGGCCGCCCCGTGCAGCCCGGCGGCCGCGTGCACGTCGCCAACGCGCCGCGCCTGTCCGTGCTGCGGATCGCCAGCGCGCGGCGCGGCGACCGCGGCGAGTACCGCGTGAGCGCGCGCAACCGCATCGGCGAGGACGCGGCCGCCTTCCTCGTGACGGTGACGGCGCCGCCCGACCCGCCGGCCGGCGTGGCGGTGACGCGCCAGCTGGACCGGTCGGTGACGCTGGCGTGGCGCGCGCCCGCGGACGACGGCGGCTGCCGCGTCGGCAACTACGTGGTGGAGTACTACCGCGCCGGCTGGGACGTGTGGCTGAAGGCGACCGCGAGCCGCCAGACGAGCGCCACGCTGTTCGACCTCATCGAGGGCAGCGAGTACCGCTTCCGCGTCAAGGCGGAGAGCCCGTACGGCATGAGCGAGCCGAGCGCCGCGTCCGCGCCGGTGCGCATCCCCGGCGCGCCCGTCGACGTGGACTGCCTGGCGGTGGAGTCGCGCATCATCCACGAGGCGCTCACGCGGCGGGAGGGCGAGGCGCCGCCGGTGTCGCCCGCGCCGCGCCGCAGACGCCCCGCCGCGCCCGCCGGCGAGCCGTCCCCGGTGCCGCTGCGGAAGAAGCGCGCGTCGGTGCCCAACGAAGCCACCAGCAACGAGTTCATGTTGGTGCTGTACCCAGACGGCGCAAAATCAGGGGACAAAACCGGTAAGCTTTTATCCCTGTGTAGTACCTAATTTGTGATTGTCACATATTCATTTATTCATTCCAAAGGTGCATTGCATTTTAGCGACAGTGACTTTGTAAGTTATCAATTTGTAGCTAAAGCGAAATAATGTCTACTTATGTAGATACCTACTTACCTCCTTCTATTGATGGAATGCATAAGTACGAGCTTACTATGTACCAACTTATAATGTAGGTACCTATATTTTATTACGCGTACATCATAACTTGTGATATAAAGTTGATTTCGGTTTGGAAAGGTTATATATAAGTTAAATACTTAGGTACCGGGTTGTTTCATGCTTGTAATAAATTCCACAAAAATATAGGTAGGTGCAGATACAAGCACGTTGACCAAGGCGCAACAACCGCTTGTTTTTATTTTGCTAATTAATTATTATCTTTGAAGATATTCATTTAAACTGTATAGAGTATAGGGCGCAAATATTCTACATTAAATTTCCGCTCTAAAAACATATTTGTAATGAAATGAGTGACATTTCATTCATTTGAATTTGCCGCGCTTCGCGTATCTATGCTGTGTCGGGTGCCTATGATATAGTGATTGGTGATCTGTGTCGATGATTCAATGGCGTGTGACGCGCAGATTGTTTTGCGCATTTTATTGTTATAAAAACTTATAGAAATAATGTGATTGAGGACTCGATATATAGTGAACTTTAAATGTCGTTTCTTTGTAATTTCAGGTGAGATAGAAGTGTAATTGTCGTAACTTGATAATAACTTGATGATTGTTACTTGTTAAACTTGTTGACTTGTTAAATAAAACAAAACTTTGTAATTTCAGAGAAACAATTTGTGGTTTGCTTTTGGAGATCCTCAATGTCTTATATATTTACAAAGATATAAATTAATATCATATGGGCTAAATAAGCTACACAGAAATTATTTATTTTTTAACCACAATTTTAACACTAAAGTCTAAAAGTAGTTATTGTGAGAAGGAGATACGTAGGAGATAGGCATATTATGCTATCGCGGACTTTTTTTTACATATTTTGATACAGTACGTTCTTTTATATTGTTGAACATTGTTTTGTTCTATTCTCAATAGTTTCCGCAGCGCACGCGATAAAAGCAATTTTTTTTACAACTTGGATTACTTACATTATTTTAAGTTTAAGTACTTATAATGATGCGTAGTTAATTAATTTTGGAAATTATTAGCCTATGATACTCCACAATAACGTAGCTTTCTATTGGTGAAAGATTTTTGAAAATCGGTTCAGTAGATCCAGAGATTACCCCTTACAAACTCACAAACTCACCTCTTTATAATATACTGGCCTGCAAAAGTAAGTATCACACTTTTCAAATTAAATTGATACAAAGTGTGATACCTTCGTTCAATGCTATGGCTGAAATGTTCCAGCAGAAGATGAGTGAGTTCCAGCAGGGCCTCGATAATGCACCCACAACAAGCACAAATACATCCTTGGCTGCAGAGTTTAACAGTTTCCGGACCTTTGTGCTCTCTGCCATGAATACTTTGCAGAGACAGGTGGAGTTCCTTGGCACTGAGGTTGATCGTCTGGAGATGCGTAGAAGGCGCAAAATGCTACTAGTGCACGGAGTCGGCGAGGAGAAGTCGGAAGATGTTGCTTCACGCGTCTGTAATGTTGTGGGGGAACATCTCGGTGTAACTGGATTCTCTGTTGCTGCCATCAAGTCATCCCATCGTTTAGGACGCCCTTCCGAAAAGAAACCTCGTCCTATAGTGGTAAAGTTTGCGGATGTAGCATTGCGGGATAAGGTTTGGTTCTCCAAAACTGGATTTAAAGGCAGCGGTATAACTCTGTCGGAGTTTTTAACGAAGAGCCGTCATGACGTATTTATGGAGGCAAGGCAGCGATACGGCATAAACAAGTGCTGGACAAGGGATGGATGCATCCATATTATAGCCCCGGACGGTTCACACCACCGGGCTGAGTGTAGGGCTGACCTACTCAGCATACCGCAGCCATCCCAGCCCCCGACTCAGGGTACTGCCAGTCTTACATCTAGGTCCAGAAGAACCGTCAAAAATAAGTAGTTAACATCATTAATCGATGAGTATTAATTATAGGTCCATGTAATCAATAACAACTTTTACAACTTATAGTTTTCTGCAAGCTTTACATTACTTATTCGTCTTGCACTAAGTACTTATGTCACCGTGATAAAGCCTATTGCCAATCCTATTACTCTCCGGTGTGTAATATATTTTATAAACTGCAGTTTTCTTGTAATACTTTAATAAATCTAATTTCCCTGTAGGTAGATTAAAACTGTTGTTGTTACTTGTGTCATGTGTCATTGTGATTGGATGTAAGTGTCAACTGTCATTTAATGACAGTTGTGACATTTGACATTCTAGCCGCAGACTAAATAACTGCTCTGGATACAAGGCTTTTTGTCACTCATTGCGCCTGCATTATGCATTATAGATCATTAGAATAATAAATGATGTGTATAGTAGATAGTTAGTAAGCTTAGTTATTGAAGCCTTTTGAAGCTGTAAGCCATATAGCGCCATTTACATTAATATTATTTATAAATTTGTTTTTCTTACGTTTAACATGGGCCAGGATATTAAGAAATTGTTATTATGTTTTTTAATTATTATTCTTTTTGGAGTTTGTGTTAAAAGATTACGCCCCTCCACTGCAAAATTGTAAAGCATAAGAATGGAGTACTTAGATTGAGGCGCGTAATCTTAAAATTTTCATTTTTACAATAGTTTACGTCAAATTACAATTCTATCTCAAAACAGCTTCATAGATTAAGTATATACCTAATATTATTTTCAAATGATTTGGCTTTGATCACAGTTTTTAGTCCTTTTTTCTTTTATTGCATAATCACTTTATTATTAATTTCTTAAATTATTGTTTGTTTTAAGAAGTGAATTAATCTCTCCTTGCAACTGGCGGGTGGGCTCGTAAATCATTTAAGTTAATTTATTTATTATTTGTATATTATTTCTAATTTTTATGAATGATTCCGATGATAACAATTTAGACGACAGCTTCTTTTCCCTCTCTGATTCTGAAGGATTGAGCAGTAATGACAGTTTCTGCAGCATCCCCTCTCTAAGTGAGACTCTTGATTCACATTTCTCAGGTACACTGAAAAATTTCAATGCTATCCATATTAATGCCCAGAGTATTCCTGCACATTATTCTGATATGTTGTCCTCTTTTGCCAATAAAAATATACACGCGATTCTAGTGTCAGAATCGTGGTTAAAGCCATGTTTACCTTCAACATCCTACTCTCTACCAGGATTTCAATTGATTCGCAATGACCGAATTGGGCGCACTGGTGGAGGTGTGGCCATTTATTTAAGATCACACATTCCTTTTACAATTTTAAATTTCTCGCAACCATTGGCTGCTTCAGAACATCTTTTCATAGAAATAATTTTCGGACATGAAAAACTCCTTCTTGGCGTCTACTATAGTCCAAACTTAACGGTCGACTATTTTTCGTCATTTGAAATCCTGATAGAGCAGTTCTCCCCACTTTATAGCTACACTATTATAATGGGAGATTTCAATACCTGCCTGCTCAAAAATGATTACAGGGCATCGCGTCTGAAATCTCTCGTAAGCGGCTCCAACTTACATATACTTCCTCTATCAGCGACTCACGTTTTTCCTAATTCTATACCTTCTCTCCTCGATTTAATTCTTGTATCATCCATTGGTCATGTTGAAAAGCATGGCCAGTGCGAAGCTTCTGCCTTTTCGTACCACGACTTACTCTTTTTGTCTTACAAATTAAAACCTCCTAAATTTAAACCGAGGATCGTTCTTCAGCGCAATTTTAGTAGAATGGACGTGGATCGATTGCGCGAGGATGCTGCTAAAATTGACTGGTCAGGAGTCACGAAAGTCGATACCGTTGACGAAATGGTATCTGTCCTTAACTCCTTAATCACGCAGCTGTACGACTTACACGCTCCAATTCGTCCGGTTCGAATGAAACATCTTCCTGCACCCTGGCTCACTGCGGATATCAAAAAACTCCAAGAAAAAAGGAATATAGCTAAATCCAAATACCGATTGAACCCGAGTGATTCCAATCGTGATAAATATCACAGGGCACGTAATCGCTGCAACAGGGCGTGTAGAGATAGCCAACGACGCCATATCTATAAATCGGTTGTTGAGGAAGAAAACTCAACAAAAGTGTGGAATTTTCTCAGATCTTTAGGGGTTGGAAAGGCAAAACAAAATTTGAATTCCCTTAACTTAGACCTCAATCAGCTTAATCAGCATTTCTCCTCTTCCGCTACTATAAACAGTACCGCTAAATTAAGCACTATCAACCAACTTTCTGCTATATCAACTCCTGACTTCCCTCCTCTTTTCTTTAGCCAATTTACTATCAGTGATGTTAAGAAGAACATCCTAGCCATCTCTTCTGACGCAGTTGGATCTGATTGCATTAGTCGTAAGATGATCATCCCAATCCTTGATATCTTAGCTCCTATTATCACATACATCTTTAACCATTCCATTGATTCCAAAGAGTTCCCTTCATCCTGGAAAGAAGCTCAAATAATCCCACTTCCTAAGAAACCTAATCCAACTTATGCTGACTATCGTCCCATATCCATCCTTCCTTTTCTGTCCAAAGCACTTGAGCGCCTTATACACCAACAGCTGAGTGCGTTCCTTTCTAAACATAATCTTCTAAATCCTTTTCAATCTGGTTTCCGTCCCGGTCATAGTACAACTACTGCATTAATTAAAATTACGGATGACATACGGCGTGGCATGGATAATCAACAGGTTACGGTACTGACATTACTTGATTTTAGTAATGCCTTCAATACTGTGGACTTTGATATCCTGCTCGCTGTATTAAGTTCTCTTAACATATCTCCTGAGGTAATTAGCTGGTTTCAAAGTTACTTGCATGGACGCCGACAACGTGTACGAGTACAAGACTCATCTTCTGATTGGTCTGTTGTCAGGGCCGGCGTCCCGCAAGGTGGCGTGTTGTCTCCTCTCTTGTTTTCCATTTTCATCAATTCTATTTGCTCCCATATTACTTCTCTCTACCACCTGTATGCAGACGATTTACAGATCTATTCACAGTGTAAAATAGAAGATTTTCCCGACACTATTGATTTGGTAAATGAAAATCTTTTACAAATTTCAAAATGGAGTAACTCATTTGGCCTAACAGTGAATCCAGAGAATGAATGAATGAATGAATGAATGAATGAATGAATGAATTTATTTATTTGTCCACATTACTTTACATAAGTACTTACAGATAATTTACTATTATACTATGATATATTAATGTGGGGTCTGGTGCTTGAGCTAAGCAAATGCCTGTGTTTCAAGTCACCAGGCCCTATCCCCGTAATAAAAATATTGTAATACATGTATTTAAGACGACTTTTAAAGTAACGTTAACTAAATTATTTTACATTAAACTTTTATATGGTAACATTATCGATCGATATTATTATTATAATAGACGTAAGTTACATTTGTTTCTTTATAATGCATAAATTATTACTTATATCCTATGTGATAATTTAATACCTATATGTATATATAATAAGTGTTAGTGTGTTTGTAAGTTAAAGTGTAGTGTAGTTGTGTGTGTGTTTCTGTGTGTATGTATATATATATATATATATATATATATATATATATATATATATATATATTTATTTTTAAGGTTTGGTTTACTTTAAGATTTTAATCAAGTTCTCCGTTTCTTCGTAGTTTAACTTAGATAGCCAATCAAATAGTCGTATTTTAAAATCGCGTATATTTAATAGCTTATCGATTTTCAAATTTTTGTTAACCTTATTATAGAGGTAACTGCCAAGAAAACATGGAAAATTTTGCGTGAATGAATTGTTAAATTTTTTTGTTGTGAATATTTGATAATGACGTCTCTTTCCTGAATTATTCGCTTTGCCTTTTGTTTGAGCATGGTATTTCATTATAAGTCTGTGTATGAATAATTGTCTTGCTGTTAAGACCTTGCAAACACGGTACAGTGATACTGTGGGGTAGTGGTAGGGTAAGGAGTGGCTCACTTTTAAGAGTAATCTCTGTGCTCTTTCCAGCGGAATCATATGAGATTTAGCTGCTCCCCCCCAGGTATCAATGCCATACGTTAGCAGGGATTGACATAATGTTAGGTATATTGTTTTTAGTAATTTAGGATCTGCAACTTCCCTAACGTTCCTAAAAATCGCTATCAATTTTCTGACTCTATTGGTTATTGTTTTAATATGCTGTTCAAAGTTTAAGTTTTTGTCTATTTGTACACCTAGGTATTTAATGTAAGGAACTCTTTCCAATATTGGACATGAGCATGTTGGATTTTGACATGATAAAGAATGGGCGTAAATATTAAATGTATTCAGGGATGGCTGTGTTTTATTTGTTATAGAAAATGTAAGGTATTTGGTTTTATTTGCGTTTAAGCTCAGTCTATTCTGTCTTAGCCACTGACATACACAATCAAAATTCTTTTGTGCCTTATAAAATACCTCATCCCAATTCTCTCCCCATACTATTAATGCTGTATCATCCGCAAAACTCATGATACTTCCATTTGCCATTTTGAGATTGCAGAGTTGGTTCATATAAATTAGGAAAAGGGTTGGGGCCAGGATACTTCCTTGCGGAACGCCATGAGTGATTGGGAGTGAGCTGCTGATAACATTTCCAATTTTAACGGACTGGTATCGATTTGACAGGTAACTTTTCAGAAGTTGTAGTGGTAAACCTCTTATCCCCATCTGTTCTAGCTTGCGTAACAGTATATGCGTGGACACGGTATCAAATGCTTTAGCAAGATCTAGAAAGATAGTGATGCACTTTTTACCGTCATCCAACTGTCTGACAATACAGTCGACAAGATCGTATACCGCGTCCGTCGCTGATCTTTTTTTGCGGAAGCCATATTGATTCTTTGCCAGTAAGTTATGGGATTCCAGATAATTTACCAATTGCTTATTTATAATCTTCTCAAGAATCTTTGACATGGTGGGTAATATTGATATTGGGCGGTAATTAGATATTATATTCTTGTCTCCTTGCTTAAAAATAGGGGTGATAACCGACTTTTTAAAGATATCTGGGAAAGTACCAGTTTCGAAAGATAAATCCTAATAATATTATAAAGGCGAAAGTTTGTGTGTGTGTTTGTTACTCCTTCACGGCTCAACTACTGAACCGGTTTAGCTGAAATTTAGAACATAGGTAGCTTATAACCCGGATTAAAACATAGGCTACTTTTTATCCCGGAAAAATCCTTAGTTCCCGTGGGATACTCAAAATACCAAATTTTCTAGAGCAATCTATATCTACATCTATAGATAGATTGTTCAAGCGAACTTGCTTGAAAGCATGTTTAAAGGTTGGAATAGGGAACGATAACGGGAAAATGACGTTTCCCTTAGGATTCATGAAAAAGCGAATTTGACGGGGCCGGGCCGCGGGCAAAAACTGAATCTATTATCACTCTAAATGTGAAAATGGCCACTATGTAGGTTCTGAACATAGCACTGTACGCATTTAACAAGTGTGTTTTAGTTGAACAAGGGGATATGGGATAATAATGCTATAAATAATAATGATATAATGCTATAAATAATGCATAATGCTATAAATGTGAAAATGGGTACCCGTATTATAGGTTCCGACATTACAACTGTTTCGCTATTAGCATTTTGTGTTTTAGTTGAGCAATGAGATACAGTTTAATAATATTATAACTATAAAAACGGGTAGTGGGTACCTATATGATATACTGTTTCGTTACTGACAATGTATGTTTTAGTTGAGCTATGGGATATGGTAAAGTAATTAGTAATGCTATAAATGTGGAAATGGGTACCTACCCATAAAGGTTCTGAAAGTACAATTGTTTCGCTATTTATAATGTGTGTTTTGGTTAAGCAATGGGATACAGGTTAATAATGCTAAAAAGGTGTTCCTGTATAGTTTCTGATATTAGAACTGTTTCGCTATTAAAAATATGTGTTTTAGTTGAGCAATAGATTATGTGATAGTAATTATGCTATAAATGCGAAAATGGATACCTATAAGGTAAAGGTTCTGAAATTATTTCACTCTTAAGCGGATACGTTGATTTTATTTTCGTCCTTCTCACTCTGTTGAATACGTTGGTGGGTTAGGTTAGGTTAGGTTAGTATCCCCCCCGATGGATTCCAATCTTGTCGCGATGGGGGGCTCAGTAGCCGTGGTTGGGCCCCACGGTGAAGCCAAAAGGAATCCAGGAGGGGACGCTCGGAGTGGGCCTGGAGATGGGCCCGCTCTGGATGCGTCCAAGAGGGGTGCGGGGGACAGAGTTTTCTGTCTCCTGCAGCCAGGAGGGGTCGCGGGAGGAGAGGCGTGTCGGTGTGTCGTTGCCGCTCGCCCTATCTCCCGCGACCAAACGGTGGCGCACCGTTTGATGCGTCGGCGGCGGGGCCGCAGGGGAAGAGGAGTGTCGGTGTGTCGTTGCCGTTCTCCCTGTCCTCTGCGGCCGTTTGGTGGTTTGCGGCGGAGCCAAAGATCAGATCCGCCGCGGGGTATGGGAGGTCGATGCCTGCGAAGTGCAGGAGCAAGCTTCGCAGGTATCGGCTTACCCGTGCCCACGGCCCCTGGGTGGCGGTCCCGGGGGGTCCGTCGCCTTACGGATGGGCGCCGAGGAGGTAAGGCCGGCTTAGGTGTTTCTGGCCGGCCTTGCTGTTGGAGGGGAGCTCCATGCTCCACCTCGTGGAGGGGCTGCGCAAGCGGCCGGGCACCGGCGGGTTCGCGGAGGTTTGCGGAAGCGTTCCCGTGTTCCCGTCATACGGTGCGAGGAGGAAACACCGTGGGGTTAAGCCGGTAAGAGTCTGGCATAACCCAGCCGCTCCCCGGGCGACTGGGTATCCATGAGGATTCCCCACGATAATAAAAAAAAAAAAAAAAAGTTAGGTTAGTATGCAGCGTTGCGGAAGAATATAACAGAAAAACGTTGTTTTACCTAATTACTTCAAAAACTAAGCCAGTTATTTAAATGTCGTTCTGAGCGTTTTTGGGAATTATTTTTTACCGATACATTAAAATAAAAATTACAATTATGTCCATCGTAGTTTTCGATGGAAATTAGAAAAATGGAGATTTTGGAGCAATTTTTGGGAGAACTTTTTGGCGATAAATTTTTATCCAATCGTGTTTCCGAAGTTAGGTTAACACATATGCTGTTTTTTCTCCAGAAAATCCAGGACTCCCACGGGATTTGTAAAACCCCGAAATTCACGCGGGCGAAGCCGCGGGCAAAAGCTAGTTACATATATACACTAGAAGTCCTGCTAGCGACTCTTTGTTTTGTTTTATTATCTTAGCTGAAATACTATCAATGCCTACAGAATTGGTATTTTTGAGCGAGTTTATAATTAAAATTATTTCTTGTATATCCGTATTTAAAAGTACAAAGGAATTTGGAGGGGAATATGAGGGATAATAAGTAAAATTTATAAGAGAGTCATTTATTGCAGTTACGGCTATTTGGTCCGCTAACATTTGACCGGTAGTTACGAAATGTTCATTTACTTTATTAACTGATTCGATTGGGGTGTTTGAGATGTTAAGAAGGTTATGAGGAACTGTCTTTTTATTCTTGAGATGAGTGACTGAATTTATAATGTCCCAGGTTTTCTTGATATTATTTGCATTTTTAAGTTCTAGTTTAATATGTTGGTTTTTTAATTGTCTTAGAATTTTATTACAGTGGTTGCGGTACCTTTTATATGTTTTATTTAAAATTTCATTATCCGGGTATTTTTTTACTTTTGCATGAAGTTTATCCCTGTGCCTGAGGCAGCGTAAGAGACCAGGGGTCAACCAAGGTTTTAATGGTGTTTTACGTCGGGATAGTCTTATATGTTTGCAATTTTTGTCTATGATGGTGTTTACTTTATTTACAAGGCTTAATGCTGCTTCGTTAGGATTTTTAGAGTTAAGGATGTCTCCAAAATCATGATTTTTTATTTCATTTTGGATCTCTACAAAATCATGCTTTGTTACGTAGGTAGGACCGGATAAACTAAGTGAGTTTTTCAATTCTATCGAGAGAAATATCGTATTATGATCAGTTAGAGAGTTTTCAATAATTAAGGCAGTCGATGGAAAAGTAGTTTTGACGAATACGTGATCTAGGCAGTTTCCAACTCTCGTCGCTAGAGTGTGTACAGGTAGGAGTCCAAAAGATGACATTAAATCTAGATAATTGGAAGCACGGGGGTCTAACGAGTTGACTTTAATATCTATGTTTATGTCACCTACAATAATTATATTTTTTGTTTTAATTGTATTTAATAGGGTACGTAGTGACTGTAGAAATATACTAATGTCTCTTTTCGACGGTGATCTGTATATCGAAATCAGTGTTAAATTATGTTTATTTAAGGTAGTGACCAGGCAATTAGCATCAAAAAACTGTGGCTCGTATGTGTTACAATTTATGAATTGCTTTGTATATGTAATTACCCCATCATTTTGATTGTTACATTGTTTTGAATGATAATGTATATAGTTATCGAGGTGTGGGATTATTTTGTTACATTGGAGCCAGCATTCTGTGAGCACAATTATGTCTGGTTTTATGCTTGAAATGAAATGAAATGAAATGAAATATCTTTATTTCACATAGGCCTATTATATAGGCGCTTGTAAATGGTCCTTATGATATTTGTCACATTTGTATGGCGATAACTCCAAGTCGACTTAAAACTAAGTTTACGAGGGTTCCAACGCGCCCTGCACTGAGAAGAAGCCCACAACAAACTCAGCCGGGTTTTGTTTTCTGTTATCACCACTTCACAAAAGCTTTTAAAACTAATTGAGCTAGTATAATTACAGCAGTTCATTCATCCCCAAGGATTTGATTCATGTAAGTAATCCTTAATACTATAGTAAGCTTTATTAATGAGCTTTCGTTTTACAGCGACTTTGAACTTATTGAGGGATAAGTTTAATATTTCATTAGGGAGTTTGTTATAAAAGCGTATCCCATTGCCTTTAAATGATTTATTTATTTTCTCTAGTCTTGTTTTATGAACTATAAGTTTATTTTTACTTCTAAGGTTGATAGCATGGAGATCGCTTTTCTTAACAAAGTTATTAATATTTTTATGCACATATATCAAGTTATCGAATATATACTGTGCATGTACCGTCATTATATTAAATTCTTTGAATTTTTCTCTTAAAGACTCTCTTGGGCCCATTGTATAAATGGCACGAACAGCCTTCTTCTGCAGCACGAAAATAGTATCAATGTTAGCAGCATTACCCCATAGCAAAAGACCATAGGACATAATGCTGTGAAAATAACTAAAATATACCAGTCGAGCAGTCTGGACGTCTGTCAGCTGCCTAATTTTTTTACCGCGTACGCAGCAGAACTAAGCCTGTTCGATAAATTATTTATATGAGGGTCCCACTGCAGTTTAGCATCTAACGTTATTCCTAGAAATACAGTTGTGTCTACAAGATCCAATTCCTCTACACCTAGTTTTACATTCGTTTGAATTTGCCTAACATTAGGTAAGGTGAATTTAATACATTTTGTTTTTTTGCTATTGAGAAGCAAATTATTAGCTTCAAACCAATGTACTACTTCTTTGAGACAACTGTTTACATCGTCAAAATTTTTTTTCTGTCGATTAATTTTAAACAAAAGTGATGTATCATCAGCAAACAGTACTATCTCATGCTTGTCCTTAGTAAGGTAAGGAAGGTCATTGATGTAAATAAGGAACAGGAATGGACCCAAAATAGACCCTTGAGGAACTCCCATCTTCACAGTCGACCCAGAAGATCGTTTCCCATTGACATCTACTTTTTGAATGCGACTGCTCAGATAGGAGCTCATCAAATCAAGAGCTGCACCTTTAATTCCGTAGTGGTGTAACTTCCTGACCAATGTTTCATGCTCAACACAATCAAACGCCTTGGATAAGTCACAGAAAATGCCCAGCGCATCACGTGATTCCTCCCAGGCTTCAAATATATGTTGTATTAGCTCGACACCAGCATCGGTAGTCGAGCGACCCCGCGTAAATCCGAATTGTTTATTATGTAATAATTCATTTTTTTGAAAGTAAGTAAGCAATTGAATCAGTATAAGTTTTTCAAAAATTTTACTGAAAGTAGGCAGTACAGATATTGGTCTAAAGTTAGTGGGGTCATTGGTACTACCTGATTTAAACAGTGGAATTATTTTACTATGTTTCATTAAGTCAGGAAAAACACCACAATTTACACAATTATTAAATATTACTGCCAAATCTGGTGCAACAATATCAAGCAAAGATTTCACAACATTGACAGAAATGCCCCATAAGTCATTGGTTTTTTTTATATTTATTAAATTAAATGCTTTAATAACATCAGAGCTAGTAACATGGCTGAAGGTAAAGATGCTATTACATTCAGGCACATTATCTTCTAAAAGTGAGAGGGCGATAGCTGGTGAAGAGTTCAGTGATTTTGTTGTGGAAACTGGAATGTCCGTAAAGAACCCTTCAAAAGCAGTAGCAACCTCAAGGTCAGACGTGATAGATTTATTGCCAATGTCAAGTTTAATGGTACTAGTACGCTGTTTAGCTCTTCCAGTTTCCTGGTTTATTATATTCCAGGTCGTTTTTGTGACATTGGCGCTATTTTTAATTTTATTTTGTATATACTTTGACTTTGATGAAATACAATCATTTTTAAACTTTTTTGACATCAATTTAACGCGCTCTCTGAACTCATCACTAGTATTGTATGTACGTTCGGCATATAGTTCATATAGCTTTTGCCTATCTAAATGCAGTTCGCTTGTTGCCCACTCACTGAAAACTAATGCGTCAGTAGTCAAGACCGTTTTGCTTGTAAATACTGAACTAAAAATGGAACTAAATTTATCAAAAAATGCATTATACATCTCATTTGCATTCATAGTGTCCGGTAGGAACGGTAGTCCCTGCACTAGCCTTGCTCTTGTTTTTTCTATACGGTCAGATGATACTGGCACAAAAGTAATTTTTCGCTTTTCTACATTTCTCTTAATTGCTTCTAATTTAATAAATTGGCCACAATGATCAGAGTCTAATTTGTTTATTATTTCACTGCTAACTGGTTTTACATTTGTAAAAATATTATCTAAACATGTGGCACTGTGGGAAGTTATCCGAGTTGGCTCCATAAAGACATTAATTAAATTGTAAGTTTTAAATAAATTTAATAACCTGACGGTTGCAGGGCAGCTTTCCAAAATATTAATATTGAAATCGCCGCAAACAATTAGATTTTTATTACCTTTTGATATTTTGAATAAAACTTCATCAATCCGTTTTTCAAAAAGTTCAAAGTTAGATAAGGGAGGTCTATATACACAGACGATAATGAACTGCTTTAATTCAACACAGGCTAGCTCGATTGTCCGTTCTACAGAAAGGCTCACTATGTCATTACGATTTTTAAATTTTAAATTCTTATTTATCAAAATTAACGAGCCACCATGAATGGAATTAGTCCTGTTGAACGAACTACCAACTTGGTGATTACCAAAATTAAACATATATTCATGCGATTTAAGCCAATGCTCAGTAATGCAAAGAATATTAATATTACAGCTATTTAAGAATAATTCTATTTCTAATTCCTTATTCTTAATACATTGAATATTTTGGTGCACCAAATTGATATACTTATTATTTTGTTTATCATTAAATACACAGCATGTGTTTTTACATGATTTTTTTTTGTCACATATTGTAATTTTCTTCAAACAAGAGAAAACTTCTGTTGACTCTTGGTCTAAGCAAGAGAAAAACTCTTTTGTCTCCTTAACTAGTTTAAATTAAAAGTACTTGGAATTACTTCCAAGGTCATCTCGTCAAAATTACTACTCTGCTCAATAGAAGCAGTTTGTTCAACCAAATTTTTTCTAGAAATGTAAAATAAATATGATAGTGAAATAACTATCTGTCGCCTAGAATAATTTGATAGATAATACCTATCTTGGTAAACATTATATTTAATATCAATACATTTATTTATGTCAATTATATTGAATTTTTTATTGTACGTACATAAATTGTACAGTGTCATATTATAATTATACCTAATCAAATTTTCTTGATGTGGCAACTTCTTACAGTATGGAAGTGTATACACATATATATTTTTTAAGTTTAAAGAATCTAAACATTCAAAGGATTTAATTAAATCTTGTCTATTTACATTCCCTCTATTTCCTAATAATATTATTATATTAGTATTGTGATCATATAGTGACCTGTTGCTCAGGATATCAGTAACAATCTTATTCAAGTCTGAGCTAGGCTTACAGCTGTTCATTATAATGTGATGGTTTAAATAAGAATTTAGTAAAACGCCCATGTTAATTCCAACTTCATCGCTATACATATAAGTTTTATAAGTTTGTTGTATATGATGGTTAGTTGAGGAACCATTTGTATTCAATTCAGGGGTAATGTACCTGCCACACACCTTCCCCTGATGTGAGGGAGATGATATAGGTGACACAAACCTCGGATGACTGCCCGCATCATCAGAAATGCACTGTGTTTTAGGCAAGATATTCTTGACTGGGTAATGTCCCGTTTGTAATTTATCTTCACCCGTAGTCTGTGTACACACAGATACCATTTTGTTTTGGTAAGAGGCATACTTTTCAGTCAGTGTTCTTAAGGAAGAATGTAGCCTTGCAATTTGTTCTTCAAGTATGTGTGTGTCAGATTCGTACCTCTTTTTGTTATTTTTAAGTTGTATATTATATTTTTTAATCTCATTTAGTAGTTCTAACCTGTTTTTTTTTACTTTTAAATTTCTATGTACATGATTATAATGAATTTTTAATAATTTTTGAGTTCTACGAATAAATCTGTTAAGTTTGATATATTTTTTAAGTTTTTTACAACTGACCGGGTACCCTAAACTAGTCTGGATATCGTTTGAGGTGCTGGGGTTCATTGTAGCAGCAGGAACCAACGATGGAGCACTGTCGACTAACTCCTCATATAGGCTCTGGGTGTGCAGAGTTGTTGCGTTGAATGCAGCATCCTCCAGGTCAGTGATCCTTTGGTAAGCATCACGTAGTTCTTGCTGCAGGGTAGACAGCTGCCTCAGGGAAGAGTCGTACTCGGCACGGCACTCATCAAAACGGTCCACTAGAAGTTGAAGCCTATCTCGGTCTGCCATAGCCTCGGTGTATCTTATGTGTAAGTCTGACAATTCCGACTTTAACTTATTATTTAAATCAAGTACACCTAATAATTCCTTTTCATTATCCGCTCTCTCACTATCTAGCTGCTTACATAGGTCTTTTTGTATTTGTAACTCTTTCAATGTCAGCTGTAATTTATTTTGAACTTCCCGTACCTGAATGTTGGACTTTGGCTTTTCTTGGCGAGTCAGAGCTTTGGATTGTTCTTGGCTCTGACGTGCTGCCAGTTGCCGACGGGTCATCATTTTGTAATGAGTTTGTATTTACAACTAAGACAAACGTATCAACCAGATAGTGAGATCCTAAGTGCAATTACTGAGTTACAGGATAGAAACTAAGCAATTACAAGTATAAGTAAAGATTTCAAAAGTACTAAGTGATGAATTATATTTCAAATACACCAATAGTACTCCAAAAATCATCAATTCGAACAAAATATAGGTACTTACTTACTTTTACCTGATTGAACTAACGGTTTGACATTTAAATATGTTTGTTAACTTTTACTTTTTCTGGGTTTAAAATACACAAATACACTTGTATTGATTATTATTAATAGTTAAATCACGACCTAAACGATGGAAATTTAGTGTAACATAACAAAATTATCAATAAGAGACGAAAATAACGTTCACTTTTTAACACTTAAAAACTATCTTATATTTAGATTTTATACAAGAGTATTTATTTTAAACTAGCTCAATTAGTTTTAAAAGCTTTTGTGAAGTGGTGATAACAGAAAACAAAACCCGGCTGAGTTTGTTGTGGGCTTCTTCTCAGTGCAGGGCGCGTTGGAACCCTCGTAAACTTAGTTTTAAGTCGACTTGGAGTTATCGCCATACAAATGTGACAAATATCATAAGGACCATTTACAAGCGCCTATATAATAGGCCTATGTGAAATAAAGATATTTCATTTCATTTCATTTCATTTCAAGCATAAAACCAGACATAATTGTGCTCACAGAATGCTGGCTCCAATGTAACAAAATAATCCCACACCTCGATAACTATATACATTATCATTCAAAACAATGTAACAATCAAAATGATGGGGTAATTACATATACAAAGCAATTCATAAATTGTAACACATACGAGCCACAGTTTTTTGATGCTAATTGCCTGGTCACTACCTTAAATAAACATAATTTAACACTGATTTCGATATACAGATCACCGTCGAAAAGAGACATTAGTATATTTCTACAGTCACTACGTACCCTATTAAATACAATTAAAACAAAAAATATAATTATTGTAGGTGACATAAACATAGATATTAAAGTCAACTCGTTAGACCCCCGTGCTTCCAATTATCTAGATTTAATGTCATCTTTTGGACTCCTACCTGTACACACTCTAGCGACGAGAGTTGGAAACTGCCTAGATCACGTATTCGTCAAAACTACTTTTCCATCGACTGCCTTAATTATTGAAAACTCTCTAACTGATCATAATACGATATTTCTCTCGATAGAATTGAAAAACTCACTTAGTTTATCCGGTCCTACCTACGTAACAAAGCATGATTTTGTAGAGATCCAAAATGAAATAAAAAATCATGATTTTGGAGACATCCTTAACTCTAAAAATCCTAACGAAGCAGCATTAAGCCTTGTAAATAAAGTAAACACCATCATAGACAAAAATTGCAAACATATAAGACTATCCCGACGTAAAACACCATTAAAACCTTGGTTGACCCCTGGTCTCTTACGCTGCCTCAGGCACAGGGATAAACTTCATGCAAAAGTAAAAAAATACCCGGATAATGAAATTTTAAATAAAACATATAAAAGGTACCGCAACCACTGTAATAAAATTCTAAGACAATTAAAAAACCAACATATTAAACTAGAACTTAAAAATGCAAATAATATCAAGAAAACCTGGGACATTATAAATTCAGTCACTCATCTCAAGAATAAAAAGACAGTTCCTCATAACCTTCTTAACATCTCAAACACCCCAATCGAATCAGTTAATAAAGTAAATGAACATTTCGTAACTACCGGTCAAATGTTAGCGGACCAAATAGCCGTAACTGCAATAAATGACTCTCTTATAAATTTTACTTATTATCCCTCATATTCCCCTCCAAATTCCTTTGTACTTTTAAATACGGATATACAAGAAATAATTTTAATTATAAACTCGCTCAAAAATACCAATTCTGTAGGCATTGATAGTATTTCAGCTAAGATAATAAAACAAAACAAAGAGTCGCTAGCAGGACTTCTAGTGTATATATGTAACTAGCTTTTGCCCGCGGCTTCGCCCGCGTGAATTTCGGGGTTTTACAAATCCCGTGGGAGTCCTGGATTTTCTGGAGAAAAAACAGCATATGTGTTAACCTAACTTCGGAAACACGATTGGATAAAAATTTATCGCCAAAAAGTTCTCCCAAAAATTGCTCCAAAATCTCCATTTTGCTAATTTCCATCGAAAACTACGATGGACATAATTGTAATTTTTATTTTAATGTATCGGTAAAAAATAATTCCCAAAAACGCTCAGAACGACATTTAAATAACTGGCTTAGTTTTTGAAGTAATTAGGTAAAACAACGTTTTTCTGTTATATTCTTCCGCAACGCTGCATACTAACCTAACTTTTTTTTTTTTTTTTTATTATCGTGGGGAATCCTCATGGATACCCAGTCGCCCGGGGAGCGGCTGGGTTATGCCAGACTCTTACCGGCTTAACCCCACGGTGTTTCCTCCTCGCACCGTATGACGGGAACACGGGAACGCTTCCGCAAACCTCCGCGAACCCGCCGGTGCCCGGCCGCTTGCGCAGCCCCTCCACGAGGTGGAGCATGGAGCTCCCCTCCAACAGCAAGGCCGGCCAGAAACACCTAAGCCGGCCTTACCTCCTCGGCGCCCATCCGTAAGGCGACGGACCCCCCCGGGACCGCCACCCAGGGGCCGTGGGCACGGGTAAGCCGATACCTGCGAAGCTTGCTCCTGCACTTCGCAGGCATCGACCTCCCATACCCCGCGGCGGATCTGATCTTTGGCTCCGCCGCAAACCACCAAACGGCCGCAGAGGACAGGGAGAACGGCAACGACACACCGACACTCCTCTTCCCCTGCGGCCCCGCCGCCGACGCATCAAACGGTGCGCCACCGTTTGGTCGCGGGAGATAGGGCGAGCGGCAACGACACACCGACACGCCTCTCCTCCCGCGACCCCTCCTGGCTGCAGGAGACAGAAAACTCTGTCCCCCGCACCCCTCTTGGACGCATCCAGAGCGGGCCCATCTCCAGGCCCACTCCGAGCGTCCCCTCCTGGATTCCTTTTGGCTTCACCGTGGGGCCCAACCACGGCTACTGAGCCCCCCCATCGCGACAAGATTGGAATCCATCGGGGGGGATACTAACCTAACCTAACCTAACCCACCAACGTATTCAACAGAGTGAGAAGGACGAAAATAAAATCAACGTATCCGCTTAAGAGTGAAATAATTTCAGAACCTTTACCTTATAGGTATTGTAACAGGACATTCTCACTCACACAGTAGAACCTATTTTTTACTCTATAGGTTTTGGTAAACACTGTTATCTCCAGAAAGAAAATTCACTCCGATAAGATAACTACGATACGAAACCATAAAACCCATTTTTTTTGTATGGACTTCTAGTAAACATGGTTATCTCTCAAAATTCCAGTCTAGACAGGCAATAAATTAAGTCAACCAACACCATTGTATTCGTAGGGAAACTATAACAATAGGACAAAAGAATTTTAGGTCGTAAATCTTCAGCCGTCGACCGAGTTCCAGGAAAAATGAACGTAAACAAGTTAGACGTAAACGAAGGATATGCGCGATGGTCATATCTTCGCGCGGGTCATACTTCAGGTAAGAAATTGCATAACTTTAAATCGTTCCTACGGAATTGTCTTTTACGGGTAGGAAAATGTTCCTGCGAAGGCATAGGTGCAAAGGGCTGGTTTAAAGGTGAAAATCTCGGCATAGTTGCGGCGTAAAATACTGTGGAAAGATTGCGTTAAAGCAAGCGGTCCCGTCCTTGGTTTACGTCGATGGCCGTGACCTCGATTCCTTATCGCTAACCAGGGTTCCGCAAGAGCGGATGGAAAACCTATTTTTATGGTTGGATTAGATTTAAATTTTTACCTTATAAATAAAATATTCTTTTGGATTAGGATTTTATGTTTATATGAGTTATAAATAGGGGCTGTGTAAGATTTGAGGGTCCATAGAAATATTTAATTTTTTGGAGAAGATAGAAGGGAAATGATTGTCGTTTGGAAGCTCCATGTTAGTGTAATAGTCCTAACTCTTCGTTGGCATTCGAAATTCCTTGTTCCAGACCTGGGTTCGAGAAAATTTAGTTTCTTCCTTTTCTACGGAACCTTGCCTGCTACCACGGTTCGGCCTTGACACCTGTATAGCAGGGCTTTTGTGAATAGCGAGTATAAATAGGTGCGCAACATCCTCCGACGATCACTTTACGACTTCACTTCGAAGAGAGCACTCGCTCTGAATTTCTTGATCCAGATAATTCTGGAAGACTGGGAACTAGGTCCCAGTAAGCCTGCACACGCGATATACGTGGCCGGCGGTGCCGATTATTCCGGTGAGGGAAGGGAGAGCCAAGTAATTTGGTAAGTTATCGACATTTTTTTATTGTATCTGGCCCCTGACGTAGCTAACGTTATGTACGGGTTTTATTTGTCGTATTTCTCCCAAATTCCAGGCCGGGTGTTATTTAAAAGATATAAAAGAAAGAAGAATTATTATTTGATCGGGTTGGATCCTATCGATCGACCTTCGACAGCCTTTCGAAAGAAGGCTAACCTCGAGGCCTAGCAAGGTCTTGGTCCTACGGGAGACCCTTCCAGCGTCCACGTCGGCCGGGAGCGGCGACGGCGGCTTGCGCGGGGCGGCGACGGCGGCTTGCGCGTGGCAGCGACGGCTGCTGGCTACCGCGGCGGTCTTCGCGCCTCCTTGTTGGTGTTCTTCGCGAGTTCTCCGGGAGTGTTCCCCATAGGGTAACCATATGGCTCGAGGTACCTCATTTCCTTAATTAATCATTTAGGAAGCTCTTAAAAGATTTTGATACTGGTACAGTCAAGGAACTAAACGTTAGATACCTTAGCTTAAATGTACGATATATACATAGAATAACCTATAACTTTAACTAAACGAACCTAACGGCTCCAGCCGACTGAGTGTATGTAACTTCCTATTATAAATGTAATATAGCTAGTTAATTAATTTAAGATATAGAGGTAATAGTCGTATCGTACGTGTATTAAATTTTGGATACCTATTATAATGATATAACTTTTTTCTGTGTTTCATTCCACTCTAATTCCACGTATATAGTAATATAAATTCGTTGCGACGGGAATAAAACTCAATTATTTATCTATTAGCCGGGAATACTTTAGAAAGGTTATTCGCCCAGTTTTATGCCCGTCACAGTATCCATTTTCGCATTTATAGCATAATTACTATCACATAATCTATTGCTCAACTAAAACACATATTTTTAATAGCGAAACAGTTCTAATATCAGAAACTATACAGGAACACCTTTTTAGCATTATTAACCTGTATCCCATTGCTTAACCAAAACACACATTATAAATAGCGAAACAATTGTACTTTCAGAACCTTTATGGGTAGGTACCCATTTCCACATTTATAGCATTACTAATTACTTTACCATATCCCATAGCTCAACTAAAACATACATTGTCAGTAACGAAACAGTATATCATATAGGTACCCACTACCCGTTTTTATAGTTATAATATTATTAAACTGTATCTCATTGCTCAACTAAAACACAAAATGCTAATAGCGAAACAGTTGTAATGTCGGAACCTATAATACGGGTACCCATTTTCACATTTATAGCATTATGCATTATTTATAGCATTATATCATTATTATTTATAGCATTATTATCCCATATCCCCTTGTTCAACTAAAACACACTTGTTAAATGCGTACAGTGCTATGTTCAGAACCTACATAGTGGCCATTTTCACATTTAGAGTGATAATAGATTCAGTTTTTGCCCGCGGCCCGGCCCCGTCAAATTCGCTTTTTCATGAATCCTAAGGGAAACGTCATTTTCCCGTTATCGTTCCCTATTCCAACCTTTAAACATGCTTTCAAGCAAGTTCGCTTGAACAATCTATCTATAGATGTAGATATAGATTGCTCTAGAAAATTTGGTATTTTGAGTATCCCACGGGAACTAAGGATTTTTCCGGGATAAAAAGTAGCCTATGTTTTAATCCGGGTTATAAGCTACCTATGTTCTAAATTTCAGCTAAACCGGTTCAGTAGTTGAGCCGTGAAGGAGTAACAAACACACACACAAACTTTCGCCTTTATAATATTATTAGGATATTAGGATTAGGATAATTATTTTTGATTAAAATTAGCGATTAAGTTGGAATTGGGCACAAATACACACTATTTTCTAATTAAAATTAAAATGCTCTTGCCAGAAGCGCTTGAAACCCAGATAAGTTGCGTGACACGCTACGAATATTTTGAACGGCAATATTGATGGTTTTCCTATTCGATTTTATATGCGAGGCACACTCCTCGGGGGTACATAGTATGGACTTAAATAAATGTATGTTATCTAAGTAGTCAACAGTTTCTTCTATACCCATTTCTAAAACAATAAAATGTACATTCCAGCAAAAATACTTCTACACAATATTTACAGCTTGCTTTTACCATCAATATTTCGTATACAAAATAATTTAATGATTTATAAACAACTGCCCGCGGTTTAAATTTGTATGATAATTGTAAATAATAATTCTTGATAAAATAGAGTATTGAGCAAAGGACCTGTATTAAAGTATTGATAAGACAGATTTTACCCAATAGTGTAATAATAAATTGTATATAAAATTGTAATTTCTGTGTAAAGTATAGTTTGTTTGTGTGTTTATGTTTGATTAATATAATATAATCTATTTCAAAATAATAACTTAAGAATAATTCCATAACAAAAGAAGAGAAGCTACTTGTGATATATTTATTGAAGCATGCTATAATGAATAAATTAAAATATAGTTCACTGATTAAAGTCATTTTTTCTCACTTGATGCACGAAGTTCATTTAATTGTGATTCGTTTTTAATCATAACATACTTGGCCCCATCACTTTTTCGTAAATAGATGTTTCCGTTTGAAGTCCAACAGTGGGCATATTTAAGGGTCCTTTTGAGGTCTCGAGCCAGGAAGAATAATCGTCTGGTTTTTGGGGTTAAGTGTTCACCAATATATATAGGCATCTTCGTACCTCCCTGGTTTATTCCCATATCTGTATTATATAACCGGATTGAGCTACTTGCATAGATTTTTTTATTTGCTTGCAAAAATTTATATTTCAACAGCGTGTTTGAGAATTCAACGACCAATGTCGAGTTGCTTTTTTCCGACTTATTTGGGATTCTATAGACATCGCGTAAGTTACCTTGGCATTCTGGAACCTTCAGTCTAGAAGAGAGCTTATTAATGTACTCATAAAGATCTTCCTTGGTTTCGTCACTTTTTTTAGGAATATTTCGGATTTCTACGCACGTAATAATACTTTTCTTTTGTATAATATCTATTTTGTCTTCCAGATCTGTTATATGTAATGATATTTTTTTGCGGTCGGTTTCTAAATCATTTATTTTCGTTTCAATTGATTGTATTTGGTCAGACATAAATTTTGTGCACTTCTCTATTTCGCTATTTGTAGATTTTATTTCTTAGAAGACTCAGGTCATTATTATCGGGAGTCCAAAATTAATGTCTCGGGTAACATTAGCACAGCTGCCGCCTATTATGTTCGATGGGGGTTCATATTCCATACAGCACCAAAGTAAAAAATCTAGGCATTACTTTTGACCAATCTCTGACTTGGATACCACAAATGAGTGAGCTGAGCAGAAAGATGTTTGGTGCAGTCGGCTCTCTCCGAAGATTGCGTAATGTTCTTCCTATTCCTGCTAAGGTTGCGCTGGCTCAGTCCCTACTTCTACCGATCCTCGATTACGCTGATACTTGCTATCTCAACCTAACTGAGGACCAACTGAACAAACTTGAGCGGCTTCAAAATCTTTGTATAAGGTTCATATTTGGGCTGCGAAAGTATGACCATGTCTCCGAGTACCGCCGTAAGCTCAAGTGGCTCCCGATTCGTCTTCGCAGGAATACTCATATTCTTCATCTTCTTTACTGTATACTGTTCAATCCCTCCACTCCTCTTTATCTTAAAGAACGTTTCGAGTTCCGATGTGGTACGCACTCTTTTTCTCTTCGTTCTCAAAATAAACTACGCCTGAAAATTCCTACACACTCCTCTTCTTATTATGCTAATTCATTTACTGTTACCGCTATACTGCTATGGAATTCTCTCCCCTTAGATATCAAACAGTCTCAATCACTATCAATTTTTAAAACAAAATTGAAGCTATTTTATCTATCCTCCATTTGATGTGTTTATTTATTTTTACTTTTTATTCCACTTATCTGTCGTCTATTCCTCTCTTATTTACTGTTGTATTTTCATTTATATATATATATACATACGTATATTATGTGTATTTACTTTATTTAATTAGTACACCCCTTCCGCTTTCTTTAATTTTTTTATAATATCCTCTACCCTAAGGTTGCCTGGAAGAGATCGCTATTTTAGCGATAAGGCCGCCTATTGTACATGCTGTATCTGCTATATGTCTGTTGTTTTTGTTTTGGTGTACAATAAAGCATATTTTACTTTACTTTACTTTACCTTCTTTTGCAGGCCAGTGTATTAGTATAGATTTAAATCTGAGATTTATTAAATAAAAAAAAGGTAAATTTTATATTAATAATGTCAAAAGAATGTTTGCACCGTTAGGTAATTTTAACTTTTAATAGGTATACGTTTATAGGAAAGCATTGTTACGCTAGATATTGGCAAGCTATATTGAACTGCTCTTCACTCAAGTGGCACATTGCAATGCGACAGATTGATTGCTTTATCAAACGAATCGAGGTACCTACCCTATTTATTTACGAGGTTTTTAGTGACTTGCAGCCTGCAGGTCAAAGACGTTGGAAGACGTGCCTATACCTAGTACTTACCTATTTTGGGTTTATCTAAATTCAGAGATTTTTTCATGAACACAAACAATTTACCTTAATTATAATTTTTTTTATTGTATCGGAAACCACTATGTATTTTTTAAGTATTTTTAGGGTTCCGTACCTCGAAAGGAAAAACGGAATCCTTATAAGATCACATTGTTGTCCGTCTGTCTGTCTCTGTCTCGTGTGACTTGGAACGACCTTAAAAACACATTCATTAGACCTTGGTCCCCTATACAATCGTCACTTGGAATTTAGACAAAATCCAGATTTCAAATATTCTAATGTTGGAATATACCTAGGCTTGTTTATAACCCCTGCGAATTTTATTTGTAGAATGACAATTATTGACTTATGTTTCTGCATTTGCGAAATATGTTCTTATTCATAATATTATACCTCGTTTTAAGTAATATTACAATGGCTAACTTTGTACCTGTCGTTATATCTATATCGTATGTGTGTGCACGTTAGTTCTCCACGCTTTGGCGTTTTTGCGTGGAACTGAGTTATTTATAACACATCTTAAAATGAACGCCCCTCCACTTTTACACGTTGAAAGATTAATGTAGTGGAGGGGTGTTCATTTTCAAATTAGACGATCGACGAGTCTTCTTCTTCCTGCCCTTTTCCCACATTATGTGGGGTCGGCACAACATGTCTTCTTCTTCCATTCGCTCCTGTCAGCCGTCAACTCGCAATCCACTCCTTTCACACGCATATCTTCTTTCACGCAATCCATCCACCTCTTTTTCGGTCTTCCTTTTCTTTTTCGCCCCTGCACAAGCATATTCATCGTTCTTTTAGTAACATGATTTTCATCCCTCCGCATAACATGCCCATACCACGCTAACCTTTTACTCCTCATTTTTTCTGTTATGGGCGCAACTTTTAAACTTCCCCTTATGTACTCGTTCCTTATCCTATCCATTCTCGTCACCCCACACATCCATCTCAACATTCGCATTTCGGTCGCATGCACTCTTTTTTCATCTGTCCTTTTTACCGCCCAACACTCTGATCCATACAACACGACAGGTCTGACGACCGTCTTATAGATTTTTCCCTTAAGCTTAAGGGGCATTCCTAGATCACATATAACACCTGAGACCTGTCGCCATTTCATCCATCCTGCATTCATTCTATTGTTTATATCTCGGTCAATATTGCCATCGCGTTGGAAGAGCGAACCGAGGTACCGAAAGTCCGAACAGACAGGCAGGGGTTCACCATCTAATGAAACTTTGGAGAAGCTGGCGGTACCACCAAAATCACAAAAAAGATGTTCTGTTTTTGTTCGGCTGATCCTTAGGCCAGCGCTATCTAATTTCTCCTGCCATTTTCTTAGTCTGCTCTGGACCTCGGACGCCTCCTCTCCAACAAGCACAATGTCATCGGCAAACAGCATACACCAAGGTGCCTGCTCTTGGATGTCAGCTGTACTTATACTATTTTTTTACGTAGTAGGTACTACGTTATTTTTTAGGGTTCTGTAACCAAAGACTTTAAACGGGACCCTTACAACTAAGAATTTGCCGTTCGTCCGTCCGCCTCCGTCTGCAGGATAGATCTCTTGAACCGTTATAGTTAGAGACTTGAAATTTTCACAGAGGTTGCCGATATAACAACAAATACAAAAAAATAGAATACAATAAATATTTATGCGTTATACTTATAAATTATAATATTATTATAATTGCAACAGCAAAATTTCATACATTTAGAATCTAGACTCATATTGCTATGCGTTTAAATATGTGTGTTCCAATAAATCTGTTACTTATTTCTTTACTTGTTACTAATCGCCAAGTTCAATATTCTGTTGTATTTTCCAGAGAAAAGAAAATCCTTCCAGTTGGATCTAGAAGACGCGCTGTCTCCACCGCCCATCTCTCTGTCAGCTCCAGAGCTCAGCTCCAGGTGCGTGTTGCCCTTCAAAGCTCTTCGAAACGCCGTCTCCTCCACAGAGCTCCTCCACGAACGAGCCATGGCCAGATTCTACAAAGCCGTCGAAATGAAAGAGGGCCAGCAGGCACAGAAACAAAAAGACGAAAAACTTCCCCAACGCGAGCTTAACCACATTCCGTACAACAGCAGCGAACGAGACGCAACAGAAAAACAACCGCCAATCCTTGAAGCCAATGCCGATAACAAGACACAGACACCAGAAATTTTCATCAAATCCGACTCATTCGAAGACAATAAACCGAAATCTATAACGCCGCGACAAAACTCAGACAACTCTGATAAATGGCAGCAAATGTCCTTTGATGAGGATTATACGGCCAGCACTGTTTCTACTGATGGAGATTACACTGACGAAGACGAAGAGGACAGCCTCACTGAGGACGTTGGTAGGGAAATCCAGCTCGCTCAGGAGGAGGAGACTTACCATCCGAGGAACAAAACTGCACTGATACAGCCAGTTGATGAAACTATAGATGAGGAGGAAGAAGAAGTAGAGAGAGAACCTGTCAAACCTTTGCCCTTACTCGATCCTAATTTTGTACCAAAACCCATTTTGAAGAAAAGAATACCTCCAATTCCCGAACCAACAGCACCTACATTACAAGTGCGTAAAGTGAATAGCGACAAAAAATTCGAGACCAGCAGCAAACAAGACAATAATTCTGAAGAAATACAGAAGAAAGATGAAAAAATGACCTTATTCAAAAAAATTACTAAACAGAAACCGTTTAGTTTTCCAAAAATACTGAATAAGAAAGACTCTGATAAATTTACGAAAGAACCAATAGAAGAGAAAGAAGATAAAACGACAAAGCAAGCTGAAACTATTGAAGATAAATATTATGGTGATGAAGGAAGAACGGTTATCGATTACTACGGCAGTATCGTAAAAGAATATGGTACACCAAAAAGGCCGACAACGCCCCTTTATCTCAACACTGAGGAGTTAAAACAAGTTGCGGAGCAACAAACCAATAAAAATACTGAAAACGATAAAAATGAAAACCATAAACCACCAGAAGAAATACTGCCAAAGAAAAAACTAGTTAAGAAGGTAACAGAAAGCAAAGGTAACTCAGTCAAAAAGAAAAGGATACTGCCTAAAGAAGGACAGAAGTCGCAGAGAAAAGAAAAGGAAATTAAACCAGAGGGTAAAATAAACCAAGTTACATCTAACTCAACTACGCAGAAGAAAGTCGTTGCATCTCCCGTCGCTAAAAGTGAGGACATGCGTGTTCTTCTCAAAACAACGGAACGAGCCACTGTCGTCATACCTATAGATTACAAACAGCTAGAAGAGAGGGCTAAAATGAACGTCCGCACCGCTATCGACTACACAGTTGACGTGTGTTTGCTGCTGCTTGCTTTTTGGGTCTACTTCTTTAAGGATGAGAGATTAGCGATACCATTTCTAGTACTCATCATTTACCGCCAGCTGCAAGAGACCATTCTGCAAGACATACCCGATTGGTTGCGCCGCCATACGCCCCAGTGGCTAAAAAAGAAGACTTCTTGATTATTCCCAATTAATTATTGTGTATTTGGTTGTACTTGTAATGTAAATTAGCGTGTTGTGCGATGTGACTTATGTTGTTAAATATTAATTTAAAGATTTTATATGTTTTAAGAACTTGTCATTAAAATTACGTAATTTTAACCAGTATCTAGTAGGTTTAGAACAGAGCCCTTAATCGGACGTTTCTGAAAAATTCATTTTTTTCTTACAAAATTACATGTGGTGTATTTTTGGATCAATAAACTATGTTTGACTGCCGACACGGGACTCGGTGTGTGAGGTTCATATCCCAGTTTAAAATACCCGCAACGGACTGCGTCGCGTTCGGCCCCCCGCGGCGAGTGAACGATCCGAAACTGTGCGCGCTGCGAGACAAGGGCCTCGTCCTCGGCGTGTACTACAACGAACACGTCCAGGGGGAAGGCGCCATACTGACGGCGAGCGCAGAGAAGTACGACAAGAAGTGCGGCGGAAAACTTTGGAGCCAGTTGAAGTTGACCCCCATACCGAGACTCGGGGAGTACAGGGTGTTCTATGACCTGGACAACTACTTCGGTTACGTGGCCGTCGCCGGACTGGGTACCGAATGCTTGCGATACAACACCACGGAGCAATTGGACGAAAGCAAAGAAGCGATCCGAATAGCGGCAGGCCTGGGTACGAAGGCGCTGCAAAAGTTCCGACCGTCAACTATTCACGTCGAGTCGTTCCGAGACGCCGAGGCCGCGGCCGAAGGCGCGACGCTTTCCACCTGGAAATTTCAAGAATACAAAAGTCCTAATAGCAATCAGCTAGTCGCGAACCCGAAGCTAGAACTGTACGACGATTGCGACTTCGACGGCTGGAAGATCGGGGCGTTGAAAGCCGAATCACAAAACTTGGCTCGCTACCTGCAAGAGATGCCCGCGAACTTGTTGAACCCGACGTCGTTCGCGAAGATAGCGGTCGAGCTGCTGTGCGAGTTGGATATCAACGTCGAGATCAAAACTCAAGGTTGGGCGGCGAGTCACGAAATGGGAGGTTTCGTGGCCGTGGGGAAGTCGTCAGTGCAACCGCCTTTGTACGTCGAAATAAGTTATTTCGGGGCCGACGAACGTACGAGGCCCGTAGTGTTGATCGGTAAAGGTGTGACGTTCGACAGCGGCAGTCTGGACTTGAAATCGCTGAAAGATTTGAGGTATATGAAAGGGGACATGGCCGGTGCGGCGTGCGTGCTCGCGGTCACCCGCGCCGCGGCGATACTCAAGCTTCCCGTGAACATTCGAGGAATTCTACCTCTGTGCGAGCTGATGCCTTGCGGGAGGAGTCCCAAATCCGGCGACGTCGTGTCGAGCGCGTTCGGCAAGTCGATACATATACGGTTGCCGTCGCGAGAAGGGCGCCTTTTGATCGCGGACAGTCTGGTATACGCTAGGAACTACTGGCCCAAGTTTATACTTGACATAGGCACGATGTCAAAAGAACTGATAGACACACTCGGCGGAGCGGCGTGCGGTTGCTACAGCAACTGCGAGGAGTTGTATTGCTACGCGGCTGCGGCCAGTGGGCACACGGGGGACAGGATCTGGCGAATGCCCCTCTGGAAGTTCTACGAGGAGCGGATAAAGGATTGCCAGACGGCAGACGTGGCGAACACGGGCCGCGATCAATTCGGAGACTCCCCCAACTGCGCCGCGTTTCTCAAACAGTTCGTATGCGACAGTAAATGGATACATTTCGACACGTACAACGTCGCTTACACTAAGGGCTTGGACTTCCCCTACCTCGAGCGGGGCATGACGGGCAGACCCACGCGAACCGTCATCGAGCTCATGTACCAGCTACTGGTCGATTCTAAGCTGTGATTTAATTTTTACAAACAGTTTACCTCCCAACAAAAACTTTTTGTAAATGTTTTGTTTGTCCTGTACACCAAACAGTTATTCGATACTTAAGTATTTAATAAACATGTTAAACCTATATTTTGTGTTTTGATTACTGAATATCCTTTTCCTCCATCTTTTCCTCTCTAACGAAATTAAATCGGAAAAGCTCGACAGACAGTGTCATCGAGTACGTGTGACGTACTGAGAATGAGACTTTTGAGGGAAGAAACGAAGATCCTTTTCAGTCGATTTATATCGATGTTTTCAGTGGGTATCAGGGGGCAAGGCGAAAGAAATGGGTTGTTTTCTACCAAAATCCCATCACGAAGAAAATCTACGAAAATCTAGAATGAAAGTTTCTCTTACTAGTCAACAGAATGGACGCTAATTAAAGACAGTGCCATTTATCGAGAGATGGGTGAGAGATGAATGAAAATATAAAATGGAGTTTATTTATTTTACAGTATCTGAAATTCTACATTCCTTATATACATTTTCTGAATACTCTCTCATTAGCAATCATAGAAATATAACACGACTAGCTAGTGTGACCCGCGGATTTGCGCGCATGATGTCGCCGAATTTAACACTTTTAAAGGTGAATCTTTGACCAAAAAAAACTCCACAAGCAACAATTTTTCTCGTTTTTGTAACATTTTTCATTGATGATGATGCTCCGCTCCTATCGGTCACAGCGTGATTATAAATAATATAATTATAGCCTAGCCTTCCTTGATAAATGGACTGTGACACGCAAAAGTAATTTTGGTTTCGGACCAATAGTTCCAAAAATTAGCGCGTTCAAACAAAAAAACTCTTCAGCTTTATAATAAGTATTAGTATAGAATAGGTAAAGTAAGAAAAAAACTAAGCATCAAGCAAAATAATCATTAACGTGAATTCATTTATTTAATCACTACAGGAACAATATGATAAAATGTAAAATATGGCAAAAGTTATTCTTAAATTATATAAAACCTACTCAATTATTATAAATTTTTGGTATAGCTTTTGAAACTTAAATAATACAAATATTGCAAAGCTTCTTGGGCTGTGTACGAGTGAGACAAAAAACAATAAGGGTAGTCCCGTCTTTGTCTTACTGTGAGTTTTCACTGACGAAACATAAACATAAACATGAAACAAAGGCAAATTTAAATTTTATTTGGTTTTTAGGGTTCCGTATCCGAAGGGTAAAAAAGGAACCCAAAAGCTTACGGGCTACGATGTATGGTTAGCCCACTATTAGCGAAAAACTAAATAAAATTTGAATTTTCGCGCCCGGATGGTACCCATCCCCAGCTGGCGCTAAAAATAAAATGGAAGTTTATTTAAAGATCATTACTTAGAATTGAGCATTTAGAATATCGAATTTTATGTGAGCAAATCACAAATTAATTGCACTAATTTCCTAAAGATTTAGACACAATGATTTTTGTACTGCCCATTCCGCATAATATTGTTTGTTATAAGCTTACAATATATTATTATTAGGACTTACAATTTACGAAAAATGAAATCAAATATTTGAAATTTAATTGAGCGGTCTATTGGTATCGATTTAAAACGTAGAAAATGGCGTTTTGGTATTTCATGTTTATTTTTCGTCAATGGGAACTCAACATTACACTACCAAAAAATTGTGCAGTACTTAATGGTCAAAAGTGATTTCATTTTGGAATACAATCACAAAATATTAAGTACATTTTAAATGAAAAAATATATCAATAATTAAAATAATAAATGCCCACTTATAGTATTTAATATCTATAGTTAGTGTAAATTCAAACTTAACCAACATTAATTAATTAATATTTTTTTTTCGATATAAAAATATAAACATTAGAATTTAGATTATTCGATTAGAGAGTTATGGCACTTTTTTCCAATAATAAATATAATGGCATGTCATACTTATTATCATAATTTCGTTTTTATCAATATCAATACATATAATAAATCTGTTGTTTGTCTGTTTGTCTGTCTGTTTGTACGGGCTAATCTTTGGAACGGCAGGACCGATTACAATGAAATTTTGTGTAGTGGTAGCCTATGTCCCTGGTCAACATATAGGATACTTTTCATCCCGGTAAAATAAAGAGTTCCCGTGGGATAGTTAAAAAACTGCAATTAATTTAACAGCTTTGTAAACAACAACTAATGAACTTAATTTAGTAAAATTGGTTATGCTGATACCTTATGTTGCCTTTTTAACGAAATATATATATAGTAAAACTTATTAATCCAATCGAGTTCCCGCGGGAAAGAAAACATTACAAAAACAGTTAGCAGGCGTCTTTCAAGTAACGGATTTTAATGAAATTTTATGATCCTACTTTATATATATGCCCGGTCAACATTTAAGATACTTTTCATCCTGAAAAATTTGAGAGCACCCGTGGGATGTTTAAAAAAACCTAAAGCTACTTATCTCCGTAGCACAATCAAAACGGGGTCGAAATATCGACAGTTTAAATCGTCCTTTTGATCGTGCAACTTGGTATACCCGTACGTAGCAGGAACGGGTTGCTACGTACACAGTAGCGCATCAGAATGCTTAATTACAATATCTGGGCGTTGGTATCATCTCAGAATAAGATAAGTTTGGTTAGTATAGATATTACAATCCACGATGACACGCCCCACTCTATCTTACTCCATGCGAATTGAGTAACATAAGCGATTTCGACAGAGTGTATAAGTAGAGGAAGACCAAAGAAGATATAGGTAAATTGTGTAAAAGAAGATAGCACGTTGACAGGAGAGATTGGAAGAAGACTCCTTTACGGGTCCATCGAACCCAAGGACCACTCATTTTGTACGGGAAATCTTGGGAAAAATAAGAAATTCCACGGGAAACATTTTTGTAAAAAAAACGAACTGCACGCGGGCGGAGCCGCGGGCAACAGCTAGTAGAGACTATAATATTTGTTTAGCTTGACTTTCAGCATTTGGAAAAGCAAATATTTCACAATAAAACATTTAGATGCAACAACGATGCGACCTGCTATTGTCTAATCAATAATTCAGCGAAGTAAACTGGCAGATGCTAATGTCACTTTGTAAAATAATGTTCTCATATTTATTGCATTCCTATAGTGATGTTCCAGTTCAGTAATGATTCAGTTCACTGACACAATCGTAATAGGCTTATATCTGACATTTCTAATAATTCTTTAAAGATATTATAATATACATATATTATGTAAGTGTCAACCGGTAATAACTTAACTCATTACACTATAGATTTTATGCAATTTTATTATCGTCTGTCATTCTGACTTCAGAACAGTGACGTCATAATAAACAATCTTTCATGTAAATCATTATTATATCGATTTTAAGCAGGGTTCGAGGAGATACATCAAGATATATATGCGATATATATCAAGCTGAGTTTGACGATATAATTATATCAAATGTTATACAAATACACATATGGTGTTATGATTTTATGTTTTTATGTTGATTTTGCCTGATCGAGAAGATTTTTTTTGCAACTCTGGCTACTTAATGACGACTAAGTATTATTTGTTTATTTGTAACAAAACAGATTATATACATAATATATTATAATTATTGTATTATTAGTATTGGTATTCAGTATATATATATTAGTTTATTTTATTTTATTTAATATTTATTAATATTTATATTTATTTTATTATTTTTAGTTGTGTAATCTAGTGTATGTAGTAGTATGTACTTATTTGAATTTAGGTATAATTGTTGTAGTGTTGCACCACCTGCAGTCCGTGGTTCCTCTGTATTTTCCTAATCTGTAGGTTGCCTGGCAGAGATCGCTACCTAGCGATAAGGCCGCCTTTTGTACTAATTTTTTTTTATTTACTTCGTAGTTTTAGTATTATGTTTTGTGGTGTACAAATAAAGTGTTAAATAAATAAATAAATAAATAATTTTTTTTAAAGTTGATTATGCCCCATCTAAAAGAAGATTTTACGTTTAAGTTTCATTTTTCGGATTTTAAATACTGACATAAATAAAATAATAATAATACAATAAAATATTAATATGGCTTTCATACAAAATTAATATACATAAAGTTTATTACTATCTCTGATATACCTAAGTATATCATAAATATCCGATATTTTGATATTTATAATATACAACTTATTGGATATTTTCGAGCCCTGATTTTAAAACATACAATTGGGAATATTCTCTGTAAATAAATAATATATTATTATGTTTAATATCACGATGTAGCAATGAGTGAGTCACTAATGTCGATTATTCAGACCCAACACTATTTTTCTTTTACTAAGAACTGTTAACACGTCGTTAATTTACTCCATCCTGTCTTATTGATTACACTATAGCTAGATTTGAATTTTACAAACTAGTTTTAAGGCACATTTATTTTTTAAGGGAATTACAGCACAATATACAATTATTATAAATTAAAAGTGTATCAAAATTATCGAATTATCGTGACTGGACTTGAACCCGTACCGTACCCGAAGCTATCGCGACTGGATGCTCTACACAGGCAGACTGCGGAGCCATCTATTGGGAAACTACGGATTGATACACTTTTGATTTATAATAAATCCCCGTGCGTGAAACACTGCAACAAAAAATATGAATTAATGTAAAATTACACATTAACTGTGAAAATATTCTCTTCGCTGAAAGGACGTATAGGTACGGTGTTAACACTAGAAGCTCCCAAAATATAATAATATATAGTACGGTGAATGTTAGGTATCAGGTATGAAGTGAAGTCCTGCGTGAAGTGAGGGCCTGTGTGAAGTGAGGTCCGGTGTGAAGTGAGGGCCCGTGTGAAGTGAGGTCCGGTGTGAAGTGAGGTCCGGTGTGAAGTGAGGTCCGGTGTGAAGTGAGGTCCGGTGTGAGGTGCGCTCGTCACAGGTCGGAGCGCGGCGCGGGGTGGGCGCGCACTACGGGCGAGTCCTCCGTGTCGGACAGGTAGCCCGGCATGCCCGTGTAGTGCGTGGGGTGCACCAGCAGCGGGGCCGCCGACAGCGCGCGCAGGTCGCGGCGGGGGAAGTGGGACTTCCATGTTTCGCTGCAATCAAAATTGAGCCAAAATCAGAGATGGTCCGAACAACACACACTTAGAGTGTACTGAAAAAGTCTATGAGCGAGGTACGTTGATCTCCTTCGCGCAGGTGACTTGCTGTTGTGGTATGCAAGCGGGGAAATCCCGGGTCGGAATCCCCGCGTGATTGTCCCCAAATTAACTATTATTTCGGCTTTTTCCAGTACGAGTAGCGGCCTACTCGTGTTTAGTTATAGAGGTTTTAGCGGTGCAGAGGGCAAAAGGGAAATTTCCCTCCAGGCAGGTGTTGTGCCTGGGGACCGCTTGTGATCCGAGCGTGTGACGTCAGAAGTTGTATTTATAGAACGCTCGTCCAATGCTCTGTCAGCGTGTGCCATTGCGCTGGTGTCGCCATCTATCGTCAGCTATCGAAGACCGCTACAAGGTACACACTTGGGGTGCTGGTCGAACATGATGGGCAGGTACTCGTCCACCGGCAGCACGTTCCGCAGCGGCTCCGCGGCCAGCAGCTTGCGGGCCCCGCGCAGCGTGAGCAGGTACCCGAGCGTCCAGTACGAGTAGCGGCCTGCTCGTGTTTAGTTATAGAGGTACACACTTGGGGTGCTGGTCGAACATGATGGGCAGGTACTCGTCCACCGGCAGCACGTTCCGCAGCGGCTCCGCGGCCAGCAGCTTGCGGGCCCCGCGCAGCGTGAGCAGGTACCCGAGCGTCCAGTACGAGTAGCGGCCTGCTCGTGTTTAGTTATAGAGGTACACACTTGGGGTGCTGGTCGAACATGATGGGCAGGTACTCGTCCACCGGCAGCACGTTCCGCAGCGGCTCCGCGGCCAGCAGCTTGCGGGCCCCGCGCAGCGTGAGCAGGTACCCGAGCGTCCAGTACGAGTAGCGGCCTGCTCGTGTTTAGTTATAGAGGTACACACTTGGGGTGCTGGTCGAACATGATGGGCAGGTACTCGTCCACCGGCAGCACGTTCCGCAGCGGCTCCGCGGCCAGCAGCTTGCGGGCCCCGCGCAGCGTGAGCAGGTACCCGAGCGTCCAGTACGAGTAGCGGCCTGCTCGTGTTTAGTTATAGAGGTACACACTTGGGGTGCTGGTCGAACATGATGGGCAGGTACTCGTCCACCGGCAGCACGTTCCGCAGCGGCTCCGCGGCCAGCAGCTTGCGGGCCCCGCGCAGCGTGAGCAGGTACCCGAGCGTCCAGTACGAGTACAGCGGCCGGCTCGTGTGCGCCGTCACCGGCAGTTCGCCGCTGTCTAGCAGGATCTTTCTCCCGAGATAGCTGTTCAAAACAAATACTTTCAATACAAAGCGTGTAATTTCTTCACAGGATGAGTGGAAATGACACTTCCACACGTGATTTTTTTATTATAAATGCTTCAAAACAAACATTCCGAAAAAACTATCTGAACGCAAGCACGATACTGACAGCAGATCGTAGTCGTGTCCGCTGACCTCCCGCAGCACCCTGTTGAGCCGCAGCCGGAAGTACGGCACGAAGCGCACGTCGTCCTCCAGGATCATGGACAGCTCGTACCCGTTCTCAACTATCTGGAACACAGGTACACATTGAGACGAGTCACATGACACACTAGCGAACACTCGCGTCTCCTCGGCTTTTCACGGATCCCGTAGGAACCGAGGATTTTGCCGGGATAAAATGTGGCCTAAGATCTAGTAGTAGTAATGGCCTAAAAAACTCTAGGGCCCCAAATTTCCAAACCTAATAAAGCCAGGAGCATTAATTATTACTATGTGAATCCGAGTAACACCACATGATCGAAATATTAAATGATCGAAATTAGTATTAGAAAACAAGTAAAACTTTAAGAATCACCTTTTTTAAACACTGTACCTTGCAGACGAGTAATTTTAACAGTATTAGATTTACTCACTTTTTTCCAAATATTGTAGTGACTCAAAAAACAGCCGATCTCTCCAGCTTTTATTGGCCTGGAAAAATTATAAAAAGGTTTAATATTGATATTTTCATCTCACCCGCTCGGAACCGAAATGCGGGCGGGAAATGCTATTATATTCCGTAGGCCGCCAAAGCATTTTCATTTCTCCCAAGGGAGAGAAAGTAGTATGAAAATCCTTTTCAAGCATTTCCAAAGTCAAACTCGTATTACGTGTCATGTCAATGTCAAATTTCAAAGCTGAACACTTCTTTTTTTAATAACAACGTTCAGTAACGAAGTTCGACCTTAGCGTTTGTATAGGTATATTCGTTTTTTTATTAATACTTTTTCTTAGAATATCAATTAAAATAATATCATTAAGAAATCTGATTAAATCCATGATTTTTGCTCACTGTTTTTGTATTTATTGTTAATATATTTATTTATAAAATTTTAAATAATTATCTTTGGTTCTTAGAAATTATTATTTCCGAACGCATTCAAAAAAAAGTTTCTCAATTTTTTTTTCTAATCTAGTGAGAGTTGTCTAATATGTTTCCAACCGTGATAATGATAATTAATAATACTTTTTTGCTTTATTCATAATTTTTTTTATTTTAACTTTAAAATAATATGAGTGATGATTGAAGGTGGTTTCAGTAAGTGAAATTATTCAGAGTTATTAAAAACAACATTTAACATAACTCGCAATGCCGATCTAAAGTGTTATTCTGGTGATTTTCCTCGCTGTGGTGAGATTAAAAATTTTGTGTTATGTACGGGCGCAATTTTTTTGTCTCTCGTGTCTTTAATTGCCTCGCTATGCTCAGGATTCTATTCTTTGAACCCTAGAATCCTTCGCCGCTCAGCATTGAAATTTGACACTCTGCCCAAAAATCCACTTTGCGCCCTTGCATAACAAATTACTATTATACCTGTAATGAAATGAGTGACATTTCATTCATTTGAATTTGCCGCGCTTCGCGTATCAGCTGTCTGTCGCGTACCTATGATATAGTGATTAGTGATCTGTGTCTATGATTTAAAATGGCGAGTGACGCTGAGATTGTTTTGTGCATTTTTATCGTAATAAAAACTCATAGAAAGAATGTGATTGAGGACTCGATATATAGTGAACTTTAAATGTCGTTTCTTTGTTATTTCAGGTGAGATAGAAGTGTAATTGTCGTAACTTGATAATAACTTGATAATTGTAAAGACTTATTAAATAAAACAAAACTTTGTTATTTCAGAGAAACAATTTGTGGTTTGTTTTGGAGATCCTCAATGCCTTATAAAACGACATTTTTGTGAACTAAAAGAAGCTTCAATTTGAGTTTACAATGATAGCCTCAAATGATGGCAAATCAAATGTATTAGCTATAACCTCAATATCTACTGAAGAAGGAAAATGTTATGTTTTACCCGAGGAACTGAAGCCGGTGAGTCATCATACATATATTGTTAAAACGAACACTTTCACAAAAGTAAAAAATAGCATTAAAAAAAGACACCAGAGTAGAAAAGTATGGATAAAGTTTGTAGTGATTGACATTTTAGTCTGTAATCTCAAGTACAGACATTGGCTCAAAAGGCAAGCGTCCCAGGTCAACTATAGTTAAAAAAAAAAAACAAACAATAATAAACAATAGATTTATTCTGTATTCTTTTAAAAATAAAAATTTAAATAACCATTACTAAAACCTAAACTAAAACTAAACACTTTATAAAGTATTTAAATACTTTGAAACTTATATATTTTTACACACTAGCAATAGACAAGCGCACTCGGTTTCTGAACGAGAGTTTTGTCTATGTTTTTTGACGGCTGGGTCTGCGAACGTGACCTACTGTTCTTTTTCTGCGCGTCGCCATGCGAGCTGGCAATTTTTGAGAAATCTCCGTCGAGATACCTATCAGGAAGATGAAAGTTGGGAGTAAAAAATAACCCAATGGATTCCACCTATCAGTGAAATCTAGTAATAACCCGAAACTCGGTGAGTTGAAATTCTTTTTTTTTCGCATAATCAGACGTAACAATACCGATACCTAACTACTGCAGAATTCCTCGTATTGCAGTCTAATCCTCGATTAATTTTGTGTATAATACATTATTAACCCATATTTCAGTGTTCCCAAACGTGTTACTGCATATTTTCTCCATAAAATGCATTGTACTTGAATTTGCGTCGTAACTAAACCACATGTCAGTCAAACGACATTTCTATTATTTCGATGTTTTATACTTGCGTTCCTTGTTTTCGACGCTGCAATACTGATAATTCACCTAGGTCAAGTTATCTGTGTAGATTGAATTCGTTGATTGGCAGTTTTGTGAAATATTCGAGTCTCTAATATAAAAGTCGATATTAACCTTTGTAAATCTAACCTCTTGCCTAGCCATGTTTTCTTTGAGTCCGAACCACTCTGTGTTGGTGGGTTCCCTCGGGACTCCAAGGAGACATCGGCAGACTTGAGCGCGCAAAGACCTCGGACTAAGACGAGCTTGTGTGGACGCGTTCCAGGGTTTTCTCCACCTACCATATAACTACGTGGACACTTATTTAATGAGTGGATACCTACTGAAGACTCCTTCACGCTGAAATGCAGCCTACTGTGGAGTGAGCCAGGTTCCGGCTTCGGTCCACTGCTGAGTCACTACACTCAGGATCGATGAACAGACCACCACGCTTTACTACGCGCTGAGCACCGCCGCCCTGACGTCCAGCAGCACCGTGCAGGAGCCACGAAGAACCCGTCAACACAGATCAGTATTTCCATCTTATCTACACCTGCGAGTCTCGTCCCGTCTACCGTCCTTCTGTGAGAACCCCGCGCTCTCCGAGCTAGTGCATAATTATTAATTATTTAACTTTTTACTACCCAAATTGAATTAAAATTCGTTTTTTTCATACAACCGTAAAAGGTAGCTTCACTACAACCCAATTTGTCGTATCATAATTTAAACTTCCATTAGTAATTGTAAATTTAAAACAACCAAATGTAACAACTAACCCATTAATAACACTTAACAATCATCTTCCTGATTTTTAAATATAACTTTAAAAGAAATATCTCTAGTTTTTATTGTCCAACCTACCTACCTACCTTGCCGTGTTTGGGTCTGTCACCTACCGGGCAGTGCACAGCACCCAAGCGCGACAAGTTGGATGAAAATCTAAAGAAGACATATGTAGATGAGGAAGGTAATATGCAATTTTTAGATCAATATTTAGATGAAGTGAGCACAACACAAGCAAAGGACAAAAATGACACTTTGCAACAAATCTTGGAACAATTAATAGAAACTACAACTAAGAAAGAAAGTCAACATAACTTAAAACATATCTCAGAAAAATTTATTATTGAAAAATTCACAAGCAAAAATCCTAATGCGATGCAATGGATAGAAATTTTTGAAAAAGAGTGTGCGCGCTTTAATATAACAAAAGATGAGACAAAAATAGATATTTTGAGGTTATTTTTAGATAAACCTTGTTTGGATTGGTATAGCTCGATGATCATAAAACTAACAATAAATTCTGAATGGAGTGAATGGAAAGACAAGTTTTTAGAAAGTTTTAAAAACCAAGGATGGGACATAGTCACATATGCTCTCGCATTTAGGTATAAAGAAGGACAGTTAATTGATTATGCCATAAAAAAAGAACGGCTTTTATTAGATACTAGCTGTGGAATTTCTGTTGAAGGGTTGACGTTATAGAATTAAAGATTTCTTCAATGTGATTATTGTGGTACTTTATTTGTATACAATATGTGCGGACTGTAGTAACGCGTGGCTTTGGAGCCCGCCGTGCCGTGAATGCCGTCCCACGCCGTCTTGAGCCGTGTGCGTGTCGCCCCCGCACCGCTCCGCGCCAGGCCCCGGCGCGTTCAGTAACCAAGTACTGAACATCCTGCCCGGGGGTTGAAGGTTAAGATGATGGCAATGGGCAGATGTTGTTGAATGCCCGAGTGATGACTCCTTTCTTAGTCTTGATGTCAGCCACTCGAACAACGCCGTCCTTGCCAGGATGAACTCCCACAACTCTTCCTAGCTGCCAAAGGAGTGGTGGCTGCTGTTGGTCCCTGATGATCACCATTGTGCCCAGTTGCAGGTCTTGATCGGATGTTGTTTTTCACTTCGTGCGCTGTTGGAGGAGATTAACATATTCGTTTGAAAAGCGCTTCCAAAAATGCTGTTTTAGGGCCTCGATTCGTTTGTATCGATCCATGGCGGTGATGTTTGCATCGCTAACATTTGGATGAGGAACCGACAAGAGTGAGCGTCCAATAAGGAAATGAGCTGGAGTGAGGCAAGTAAGGTCGGATGGGTCAGAAGAAAGAGGTGTAAGTGGTCTGGAATTCAGGATGGCTTCTATCTGAATCAGACATGTTGCCATCTCTTCGTAGGTTAAATGTGTTAAATTTAAGATTCGTTTTAAATGGAATTTTACTGATTTGACTGATGATTCCCACAAACCTCCGAAATGAGCTGAATAAACTGGTATTCTAGAAAATACAATATCTTTATTGCCTAGATCTGCTTTGATGTCGTCTGAGTAGTTTGAGAAAAATGATGCGATTTCATTACTAGCTCCGACGAAAGTCGTTGAGTTGTCAGATGTTACAGAGGCTGGCTTACCACGGCGCGAAGTGAACCTTAAAAAGGCTGATATAAATGCCTCCTTTGTCAAGTCTGTGACGAGTTCCAGGTGCAAGGCTTTGACTGCAAAACAGACAAAAATGCAAATATAAGACTTTTCTAATCTAGCACCCCTGCCCTTACGGTTTGCGATCAGGATCGGACCTGCGTAATCCATACCTGTGTGCAAAAATGGAAATTCTAAGCGTGTTCTATCAGTAGGTAATTCACCCATAATAGGTTGTATTTGCTTTGGTTTAAACCTGCAGCAACGAACACAACTATGTACGACGCGTCTAGCGAGGTTCCTCCCCCCCAGTGGCCAATATTTTTGTCTTATGGAAGACAAAAGGAGTTGAGGACCCGCATGCATTAATGATATGTGTTCTTTTCGAAAAAGGATTTGTGTGAGATGATGCTTGCTACATAAGAGTATGGGGTGTTTGACGTCAAAAGTATAATGTGAATTTTTAAGTCGACCTCCTACTCTTATGAGTTCATCAGAATGAATAAAAGGTGCTAACGAAACTAATCTATTTTTGTTCGATAGTGGTTTTCCAGATTTTAATAAAATGTACTCGTCTGGGAACATTTGAAGTTGCACGAATTTTAATATGTGATTCTCCGAATTATTTAATTCTGTTGTAGATAATGTGTTTGTATATTTATTTTTAGGATTTTTACAACTGTGAATAAATCTTTGTACATAAGCAAATGATCTAATTAAATGTGTGTAACTTGATGTTTTATTAATGAGTTTATGTATTGTGTTTGTGTCTTTGTTTTCTGTTGTTGTTTGTGTTGTTGTGTGTAAAACTATTTCAGATGCTGCCTGCGTCTGTGTGCTTGTTAAATCATGTTGTGTGTTTGGTGTGATCGGAAACTGAATGTTTTTTGATTTAAGAAAATCTGGTCCAGACCACCACAGTTCGCATGAGCTATTGCTATTCGCTGTGACCCCGCGTGAGACTAAATCGGCAGGATTTTCCTTCGATGGAACGTAGCTCCATCTGTGACCGGCTGTAGTATCCTGAATCTCACCTACTCGAGTCCGAACAAATGTTTTTCATTGGTTTGGCTGAGTTTTTAGCCATGCTAACACGATTGTGGAATCAGTCCAAAAATAAGAATCATGTACCTTAATGGTTAATGAAGACATTACTTTAGCGTGTAGTCTAGTAGCAAGGAGCGCACCACAAAGCTCCAGCCTGGGGATTGTGGTAGGCTTTAAAGGCGCTACTTTGTTCCTAGAAGCAAGGAGACGAACCTGTACCGTGCCATTCGCGTCGACCGCTCTTACGAAGATACATGCACCGTAAGCGCGTTCCGATGAATCTGAAAATGTGTGTAGTTCTAATCGCGTTACGTTGTTAGTGCCAATCCAACGCGGAATACGTAGTACTTTTAGTGAAATCAGCGAAATTATAAAATTTAAGAAAATCTTTTGTACATCTTTCGGCACTTCTTCATCCCAACTGCATTTATTAATCCACAGTTGTTGCATGAGAATTTTCGCCTGCACAGTATAAATTCCCAAAAGACCTAGGGGATCAAAGATTTGACTTATTATTGATAGGATTTTACGTTTTGTTATTTTATTTGTTTTTGGATCCAAATTAATTGTGAACAATAAGTTGTCTGCCTTGCAATCCCACTCCAGACCAAGTGTTTTGGAAGACAATGTGTCATCTAGTGTTAAGGTGTTATTACTGTTAATTTGTTCTAATAAATTGTGATCATTTGTTAGTGATTTTAAAATTTCAGAATTATTTGATTGCCATTTACGTAGCTTAAATTGGGCTGACAGTAAGGTTTTATTAACATTATTACAAAGTTCAATGACAGATTCTATAGAATTACCACCGCTAAGAAAATCGTCCACATAGAAGTCTCTGGAAATAGCGATTTTTGCGTTAGGATCTGAACATTGTTCTGCCAACGAAACTAAGCATTTAGTTGCTAGGTACGGTGCAGATGCTGTACCGTAAGTAACAGTGTTTAACGTGAACGGCCTTATAGGTTCACTCGGATCAAATCTAAATAAAATTTGTTGAAGTGAACGTTGTGTGGGTTCGACTAAAATAGCACGATACATTTTCTCAATGTCTCCCGACACAACATATTTATGCTGTCGAAAGCGCAATAGAATAGAAAGTAAGTCGTCTTGGACGACAGGACCGACCATTTGAATATTATTAAATGATTTCCCTTTATTTGAGAGTGACGCAGAAGCATTAAATACGACACGACATTTTGTCGTGCTAGAATTTTCTCGAATAATCGGAAAATGGGGCAAGTAATACCGGTTTTGAGAAATAGATTCAGTAGATTTTGGATTGTCAGTCATGTGACCTAAATCCCTATATTCAGTCATAAAATCGTAGTATCTCTTTTTTAAGACTGGATTGCGTTGAAATCTACGCTCAAGTGCTAGTAATTGATTTTTAGCTGAGTGATAATTATCGCCGAGAACATCGGGTGACTCTTTTAAGGGTATAGTAACAATGAATCGACCATCAGTATCACGTCGAGTGTTCTCTGCAAAACTCTTTTCACAAGCCTGCTCTTCTAGCGTTAGGTTATATTTAGGAGAAACTGACTCCAATTCCCAAAATCGTGTTAACAAGGCATCATCGCGCTCAGTGAAGAAGCAAGACGATTGATGTGCTTGTTTTGTATGTGATTGTGTGTGATTCTTGACTGTGCCGGAAACCAGCCAACCAAGTTTTGTTTTTTGCAATTTTGGACATTGCTTACCGAGATCGATGAAATCTGAACATATGATGTCCCAGAAAACATCGGCACCTACCAAGATGTCGATAGGTGCAGAGATGTGGAAAGATGGATCAGCTAATCGAATATGACGCGGTAATTTTAAGTACCCGATATCGATGCTGCATGAAGGTAATGTATTGGTTATCTGAGGTAAAACGTGACACTCAAGAGTAACCTTGTAATCTCCCAAATATGACTCGAGAGGTAAGATGCAAGACTCCGTAATTATTGATGACTGATTGTTAATACCTGTCACAGTGGAGCTTACGTTTTGACGTTCCAAACCCAGCTTCTCACACAGGTGACGGGTGACATAATGCCCAGTTGCGGCGTTGTCTAGAAGAGCGCGAGCAGGATGTAGTTTCCCGTCAGCGCCGACCACGTTCACCAATGCTGTGGAAAGCAATGTAAGAGGTTTGTCACTAGTCTGAAGACTGGAAGATAAAGCAACTGTGGTGTGCTGCTCAGTGTCTCTGTGCAAAAGTGTACTGTGTTTTGAGGGACAGTACTTGCAGTGTGTCAAAACACATTGGCTGTGGCGATGCCCAGGTCGTAAACAATTTTGACAGACGCTAAAATTCTTAACTTTTTCTAAGCGTGCATCTACGTCCAGTTTTCTGAATTCAGGACAACTGAATAAAAAGTGACCTTGTGTGCACAGAGGACAAGAAATGTTTTGTGTATGTTTTCCTTTTGTATAAGTGTTTTTTGATTGTGTTTTGTTTGTATTATTAGAATTATTATGTGTATTATTAGAATTATTGTGTGTATTATTAGAATTATTGTTCTGTGTGTGTGTATTTCTTTGTAATTCATCTATTTTTATTGTGTCTAATAAATCGGCTCTATTTGTGAGAAATTCTGTAAATTGTTTTAATGTTGGACACGTTGTAATGCTGTTCCTATGCTCTTCCCACTCTCGAAACGTGACAATGTCCAATTTGCGACACATAATATGGATTATATTTCATACATTTTATTCTTCAATAATAATAAACACAATCAGGTACACTTTCATTGTACTGGCAATTTCGCACTTTTATCTATTTTGTTTTTTAAAACTGACCACCCTGATGGACACGCTGTCCCAGCCTACGTCCGTGCCAAGCTTCATTCTTTTATTGTGCGCGGCAATGAGCACTCGACTACAAAAACACGTCTCGTTTTTGTTAATTTAGGTTCAAAGTAAAAAAAAATAAGTGTTCAGTGTTAAAACTTGCTTAATTTTCTATACTGATAATGCTTAGACGCTAGTAAAATTTATTATTATAACAAAAATAAAATCAAATCAAATCATATAATTGTGCATTCATCTTCGTCAGACTCCGAGGAAAGAGGGTAAGTGAAAATTAACCTTTTTTCCCAGATATCACATCAACTCAAATATCAATGCCGACGAAAGTGTGTCCAAAAATTGAAATCCTAAGGCATCTCTAAGCTAACTTGGAGGGTATCACATTGAGGTTATCACGAAAGTATAGCATGATGCGCGAAATAGTCCAGGCATCTCTAAGCTAGCTTGGAGGGTATCACGTTGAGGATACCACGAAAGCATAGCATGATGCGTCAATGCTCCTGGAGGTTGGCTGCGGGTCAACACGAAGGATTTTAAAAAAACCTCAAAGGACTTTGCGGATACCAACGGGGGACGATGTCGGTGTGGCGCTGTTCTCGGCTTCACTACAAGTGGCTCCGCATGACCTCCCGGACTTTGATCCCGAATTGCTATCGGCGCTCAGTCACAAGAACTATATTAATGGTTAGTCCCGACAGTTGTAAAATTCTAGCCGACCTTCATTGCAAAGAATCAAATAGTTTATTTGATATACTTGCCTGGCTTATGAATAGCCAGTTAAACGTTATAGCCTTTTATCAGTGATAACTATTTCACGACTTAAAAACTAATTCCACGAGGGTACCAACGCGTCGAACTTTTCTAACTATGTACCTACAACAATAATGTTTAGATTTTGTGGTGGAAAATAATTTTACTTACTTTCGAAAATTAATGTTCAGATTGTGTAATGGGATGATAATTTAACTATTAGCTCAAAACTCAATAAGTTAACAATATTATGTATAATGTACCATTAGTCTGAAAGTTTCATTGAAGTGAATTGTTAAATTCTTTCTAAAACTAATAAAAATCTTAAACCACAACGCGTCCTGAACTGAGAAGAAGCTTAAGTATTGACAAATGACATTTTGTTTCGACAAATGACAAGTAATTAAAGTTCACGAACGGGACCAGATGTTTTTTCGGAGAAATAGTTTCGGGCATTATACTAGTTTCAATGGTTACTGATCGTCAGGTGTTGTAAATAAAGAAACCAGCAGGGCGCGGCGGGCGACTTTGCTATCGACACCCACCGCTGGGACAGCGCAATCTCGTTTCTCGAGAAACTAGCTGGCCCCCTCTCGTTACGGCTCGGCCAGCAGGGGGGCGTGACACACTTGAGTATTGGCGATCAGCCGCGAGGAAGATGCGACGTGGCAGCGAGTCTCCACCAGGTTCATCGACGACGCTAGACATTAAGGTACCTATATGCCAGTTGTCTTCAACATTTTGAAGTTTATTGGTTACATATCACTGACAAGGAATCCGTCACGATCTATAACATGATCTAGAATTTCGGGAGTTATAATAAGTGAAGACTATTTTTTTACTTTCACTAGGTGTACAAATGTACGTACATTCAATAAAATATTTTAATGAATTGAACAAATTAAGGAACTAGCTCCAAAAAATTATTATTACATAATACCATTTTAAAAATCGTACACTAACACAGTGTACCGTCTTACACGTTCACAACAAAGAAAAAGCGACAAATGTCTTTGACAATCGACATTTCTTTTTTGGGTGAGATAATGTGGGAGTGAGTCACTGCATGTTCGATTATAGTTAAGATGTGTCTAACCTCAAAATCTTACGTGGTAAAAGATACATTCTAAATTTAAAGGCGTTGAATGAACTTGTAGTTCAAAATCCTTTGAAATTGATAGTTCATAGAACAGCTTACAAGCGAATACTTAAAAAGGGTTTTATGCCTATGAACTGAAGAATCTTATTTTAAAGTACCGATTCATCCTTGGTAAAATACATAAAGAAGTTGTGACTCATCTCAGATACTTACCGCGGTTTTTTCATGAAGATTTGTTAGGTGTTAGAGTGTTAAAGTTATTTACTACCCTCAAAACATGCTCAGTTTCCTGGTTTTATTTTAATTTCTGACGATATGGCAGTATCGTTACCCAACCGCAAACTATGACGTGAATTATGTAACAATTCAAATTCTGTAAAAAAAATTATACGCTTAACTCGTTGTATCATCTAAGAGTTAAGCTTAATTCCGATTAAAAGTCCTAAAGTCCACTTCTCCAGCTATTAGGTATGGATGGGGTTACACAGAACGTCTGTAGAAACAAAAAATGTAGCCCGTAAGAAAAATTAGACTTTAGACGCAGCTGTTCGTCCATCATCGGTTATCCTATCAGATGGCCAGTGGTTACAAAACATTTTTTAAGTCATCTAACTCCCTTAAACCTAAAAGGTTGAACTAGTGATTCACACGATTTCCCGGTCTAGATGAAGACTAATTCTTTTCATTAGAGGGATTTTTGTTTTTGTAATAATTAACGTTAAGATGAATCGAAATACCTCTTTACAGAGTTGATGGCCATATTTTTCGATACATCTATTTTGATACACATGATTTACATCAGTTGCATAGAGGATATCAAATATCCTCATTTAAACGATTGGGTTAATTGTTTCTTATATGGAAATTAAAGATAATCAAAAGCTGACCAAGAGTTACATCCAGTTAATGGGATTAAGCTACCGCTGTAAAATTATATACTTCAAAGTTATTCAAAGAGTTCAATCCAGTTATTGAATTTATCGCTTCTTGCAATAATGCGAAATGTAATCAATATGAACCCAGACGTCTTAGAAACAGGCGCATTCTGAACATTTTGGAACACCAAGTTTACCTTTGCTCTTCTATACATTCTTCTAGAGGTAGAATGCTTAAAAATACTATTATAGACAATGCTTTAGACATACATCGTCTAAGGACCTTTACAACTTTGGATTTTCTTCTTTTACATAAGGTGTCAAAAGACTTACTTCTTATAGTACATTTATTGATGATAAATAAATAAATATGAGGCATTAAAAAAAAAAAAAAAAAAAAAGGACATTTTGTTGGAATTTTTAATAATCTATATGTTTCAAAAATTTTGTGTTATTTACAAAGTTTTGTGGCAATACTGCTTTAATAACGACTGAGATCCGTACAATCCGTACATTATAAGTCAACCTCGTAATTTCCAACAGAACAACTTGTTAACGACGTAGCATATGGTACGATTACTTGTTATCATTCGGCATTGAGTTTAATTTCTGCTGATGATTTTGGGTCAAATAAAAAAAAAAAAAAATAAAAAAAAAAAAAATATATATATATATATATATATATATATATATATATATATATATTCTTAGAAATCAGAAGCGGAAATGATTTTTTAAAAATAAGAAACGAATGCCTAATCACAGATTAAATGAAAATCGAAATCACACAAAAAAAATAAGACACAATTAGCACTAGAAGGCACGTCCAATACGTCCAAGCGCTCGAGGCAAAGTGAGCGAGCGCTGCGCCTCGCCACCTGTCGTGACTAGTTTCACCCCCCCGTATCCCGCCTCCTGACGTCACTGTGTGGAGGGGCCGGGTTGCGGAAAATCTCTAAGACGGCTTCTCCTGACAGCTGTACGTCCTCGTCAGCTTGATTCTGTTCATCCTGGTCAACGGTGGATTCCTCAGCTCCTATCTGCTCCTCATCGACGTGAGCACTTGGGGCTTGATTTGTATGTGCTCCATTCAATTCATCATCATCATCTAAAACTAAATAAGATTATTAGAAGTGGTTCCTTAATTCCTTAGGGTTTATCACCGTCCATTTTAAAATGATCACACGCGTGCACACAGAGCGATCACATCAAAATAGGCGGCCGGGACTTGTGTCCACATAATATGAGAGCTTCACACGCTGTCATACGTAACGTATAATAGCCACTGTCGGGGCAAAGATTACTGCCTCAATGTCGGGGCACATACGACTGCCACAGTGTCGGGGCATATACAACTGCCACAGTGTCGGGGCATATACGACTGCCACAGTGTCGAGGCATATACGACTGCCACAGTGTCGGGGCATATACGACTGCCACAGTGTCGGGGCATATACGACTGCCACAATGTCGGGGCATATACGACTGCCACAATGTCGGGGCATATACGACTGCCACAGTGTCGGGGCACGTATGGATACCTCAATGTCGGGGCATCATATAAATAGCAACGTCAGAGCAAAACAACAGCCACAATGTCGGGGCAGAGTAAAAGCCACAATGTCGGGGCAAGGTAAAAGCCACAATGTCGGGGCAAGGTAAAAGCCACAATGTCGGGGCAAGGTAAAAGCCACTCCGCACCGAGGCGCGCAGGCGGAAGCGCTCGCACCAGAGGCGCGCAGGCGGAAGCGCTCGCACCAGAGGCGCGCAGGCGGAAGCGCTCGCACCAGAGGCGCGCAGGCGGAAGCGCTCGCACCAGAGGCGCGCAGTCGGAAGCCTCTCGCACCAAAGGCGCGCAGACAAGCCTTTCGCACCAGACGTGCGCAGGCCAAAGCCTCTCGCGCCTACAGATGCGCAGCCTTTGCACACAGTTAGGTAACTGTAAACAAAAGAAAGTCAAAAGTAACACGCACTAGTTATCTGGGAACCGCTCGTCCAGCCTGACCACAGACCAAGGAATAACTTTATCCTGACTTCTACACATTACACAACATAAGAAAATAAACGTCAGAACAATAAGCGAACAACTCAACAATCTGGATCAACCATTTTTCAGCTGTGCTTTCGATCAGCCCTCTACGTTTTATCTCACATCATAGCGGCATGGGCGGACTACACTTGACCTCCGTCCACTCACTCTTATAAACATGGACACGGGGAAACACAGACGGTCAACAGGCAGTTATACCACTCGCAGACGTGAGCCGTACACGTCGAAGCATGTAGCCACGCGCTGAAGCGAGCTGTACACGTAGAGACTCGGCGCACACGAGGCAACACAAATCTAATGGCGCCGTCATCTAAAGAATTAGTCGTACATAGAACATAACAAAAACGTTTTAGTGGTAATAGTCTCTAACTCTTTTACTATGGAACGATTATACGTTACCAATCGGAATATCTTCGTAGACAAAAAACACGCCAGCACGTCTAGCGTACCCAAGACGTACACAGGGTGTAGACTGTAGACCTCAAAACATGAAAATTTCAAAATACTCTTACGTAGATAGAACTCATCAAACCTAGTAAAAGCACATGACAACAATGTCACGCAGACGCGTAGTCGCACGATCTGCAACTCGGCATACGAGTACTAGTAATTGTTGAACATCTAATTTTGTTTGCTGCTTTTGCGGGTAGGACGCGCAATACTTATCGCTCCAAACATCAAAGTTACGTAGTTTAGTCAAGATTGGACACGTAATAATTTACCGGCTTCACTTTCGTTTATCGCACCGATCGCGTTTGTAAGTGCTTTCTCAGCAACGGATTAAATGCTACTACCCTCACATTGAAGTATGTTTTCTCGATTGAAAAATGAAGTTCGCGATGTACTAGCTATTCTTGATAAAATCAAGTCTAGATGTTATTGAAGCTAATGCACGTTTTAAAGAAATGTCTTCGAGCCAGAATCGCAAGCACGTGACCGTGACCGCGTGTAGAAGCGCGAACGAGAGCGCAAGCGGGACCGCGAGTACGATGGTGTACGTAATCGCGATCGAGTATTGAGACGAGACCGCGATCGAGGCTTATGTCGGCGTCGGCGCGATCTGCTACGAGTGCGCCTAGCACTGCGTGATCTAGCACTTTTCTCACATGAACGGGGTGAACGTGGCACTATGGGTTAACTGATCACTGTTTGTTTGTCGGGCAGCACGTGGGTTTTAGTTGTTTAACACGGATCACATCTTTCACTATCACGACGGCCAAACGAACTATCGCGGCGACTGCGTCGGGCGCTTAAACACGGAGATTAACTGCGCGTGTTCCGAGAACGGGTTTGCCTGCCCACGCGGTCGGCGGCATCGCGACTATGCGAAGCATAACGGTGCATACGAGAATTTTGCCTCCTATCTCGTCTTTCAGGTGGCGTATAGCGATCCGCAGGCCTAGACTAACGATCAGACATGACTATTGAGACCGAAAAACGACACTCAAATTAATAGCAAACCGGTTTCTTAAATATTCACGGCACGCAAAAGAAAAATAAGATGGCGAACGGTCGCAACGCGCGTGTCGAATCCCACTTCTGATCTTAGAAATCAGAAGCGGAAATGATTTTTTAAAAATAAGAAACGAATGCCTAATCACAGATTAAATGAAAATCGAAATCACACAAAAAAAATAAGACACAATTAGCACTAGAAGGCACGTCCAATACGTCCAAGCGCTCGAGGCAAAGTGAGCGAGCGCTGCGCCTCGCCACCTGTCGTGACTAGTTTCACCCCCCCGTATCCCGCCTCCTGACGTCACTGTGTGGAGGGGCCGGGTTGCGGAAAATCTCTAAGAATATATTATATTGCGAAAATGAATAGATAAATTAACATCAAACACCACATAGTAGCACACAATATAGTATGCTAACACATTGCTCAATGGGCCTTAATAAGAGTTTATTCATTCCGTAACTTTGCTTTGCTGATCTTGTAACTTTTTTAGCTTTAGGCAGTAGACACAGCACAGAATGAAAACATTAGCATTAGTTAAAGTTAGTATTATTGTTTTTATATAATTCAAGGGAATTATTGAGTTTATACAACGCCAGCTACTACTCAGGGCGAACCAGTTTTAATTATACCATAATCAAAACTGAAGAGAAAGTATAAAAATTTGCCACAGCTTTGAAAAACAAATCGATATGTCGTTTACAAAATCTTAGACCAAGATATATAATAGACAACCTCCTGATAATGTTGAAGCGACCTCATAAGGTCGCCTGCAGGCAAACCACCGTGAGAATGTGTCTGCCGAGGAATATAATCTCTCACGAGAGAGGTCTGCGTTTCAGTGTACTCAGCACCAAGTACGCAACACTTCCTCGGCGAGCACGTAGTTTGTTGCTTGACCTCATCAGAAAAGCAGTCTGCTGGTAACAACCATTACGGACGTTACCTAAGTTTTATAACCTCTTATTGAGCGATGATGCTTCTGTCGCAATAGCTCTTTTGCTCTCTAATCATTAATCATTATAATCTATCTAAATATAAATTAAACCTATTTGTAATGTGACTGGTTTATTGATCCAGGAATTGAACGAAAAGATTGTGTTAATTAAATACTTCTGTGGTATAAAGAGGACCTATTTCCTATTATAATAGGAAACAATTTACTATCTGTTAATGTCCATAATTTAACAAAAATTTTCATCTCTAAACATCTACCTGATTGTGTTTATTATTATTGAAGAATAAAATGTATGAAATATAATTGATGATTAAACGAACTTACCTGTAAGTGAAGTTCTATCACAATTATGTGAATACATTTTATTCGAAAATAATAATATAAGGTCCCTCCCATACCCAAAACCCATGAGTATAATACGAAAATTTTGTTAAATATTCTCTAAAGAATGAAGCTTGGCACGGACGTAGGCTGGGACAGCGTGTCCATCAGGGTGGTCAGTTTTAAAAAACAAAATAGATAAAAGTGCGAAATTGCCAGTACAATGAAAGTGTACCTGATTGTGTTTATTATTATTTTCGAATAAAATGTATTCACATAATTGTGATAGAACTTCACTTACAGGTAAGTTCGTTTAATCATCAATAATTAATGTGTCCCAATGGTCAGTGGGTTGCCCTAATGTGTTTAATGCACATAAATTGCGGTTAATTGTGTCTATTAATGTTCTTATTGCTTTGCCTGATTCTTTAGAAATGGTTGTAAAATTTAATAAGGAATTGACGTGAATGTTTACTAATAAACGTTCATTGTCATATCTACTTGATAGTAGTTGCCAAGCTTTGTCATAATTTGTGGAAGTAAATTCTAAATTTTTAATTACAGTTAACGCACTGCCTTTAAGTGCAGCTCTTAAATAATGAAATTTATTTATGTTTCCTAGTTTATTATTAGTGTGGATTAAAGAAAGATACGTATCTCTAAATTCAAGCCATTGCGTCATCTTCTCTCCGTCGAAAGAGGGAAGCGATATTTTAGGCAGTCGGACAAAGTCATGATATCCCCCGTCTCTGCTCATGCTACCTTCACTCGCCTCAGACTCGACAGATAATCTCCTTTGTAGGTGACGTTTGCTCTTATTGATGATGGTACGAGCTTCGGCCACAAGCGAAAAATATTTTGACTCGAATTCTTCCCGTTCAGTAAGCAGCTGACTCGTATCATCCGACAAAATCTCGAGCTCCGTCTGGAATTTATCAAAATCATTGTGTAAGCTATCAATTCTACTCAAACGACATTCAAGCTCGTTAAATTGTGTTTCCGAGATATGTTCTAAGCCATCTAAGCTGTTTAAAAAATCCTAATAATATTATAAAGGCGAAAGTTTGTGTGTGTGTTTGTTACTCCTTCACGGCTCAACTACTGAACCGGTTTAGCTGAAATTTAGAACATAGGTAGCTTATAACCCGGATTAAAACATAGGCTACTTTTTATCCCGGAAAAATCCTTAGTTCCCGTGGGATACTCAAAATACCAAATTTTCTAGAGCAATCTATATCTACATCTATAGATAGATTGTTCAAGCGAACTTGCTTGAAAGCATGTTTAAAGGTTGGAATAGGGAACGATAACGGGAAAATGACGTTTCCCTTAGGATTCATGAAAAAGCGAATTTGACGGGGCCGGGCCGCGGGCAAAAACTGAATCTATTATCACTCTAAATGTGAAAATGGCCACTATGTAGGTTCTGAACATAGCACTGTACGCATTTAACAAGTGTGTTTTAGTTGAACAAGGGGATATGGGATAATAATGCTATAAATAATAATGATATAATGCTATAAATAATGCATAATGCTATAAATGTGAAAATGGGTACCCGTATTATAGGTTCCGACATTACAACTGTTTCGCTATTAGCATTTTGTGTTTTAGTTGAGCAATGAGATACAGTTTAATAATATTATAACTATAAAAACGGGTAGTGGGTACCTATATGATATACTGTTTCGTTACTGACAATGTATGTTTTAGTTGAGCTATGGGATATGGTAAAGTAATTAGTAATGCTATAAATGTGGAAATGGGTACCTACCCATAAAGGTTCTGAAAGTACAATTGTTTCGCTATTTATAATGTGTGTTTTGGTTAAGCAATGGGATACAGGTTAATAATGCTAAAAAGGTGTTCCTGTATAGTTTCTGATATTAGAACTGTTTCGCTATTAAAAATATGTGTTTTAGTTGAGCAATAGATTATGTGATAGTAATTATGCTATAAATGCGAAAATGGATACTGTGACGGGCATAAAACTGGGCGAATAACCTTTCTAAAGTATTCCCGGCTAATAGATAAATAATTGAGTTTTATTCCCGTCGCAACGAATTTATATTACTATATACGTGGAATTAGAGTGGAATGAAACACAGAAAAAAGTTATATCATTATAATAGGTATCCAAAATTTAATACACGTACGATACGACTATTACCTCTATATCTTAAATTAATTAACTAGCTATATTACATTTATAATAGGAAGTTACATACACTCAGTCGGCTGGAGCCGTTAGGTTCGTTTAGTTAAAGTTATAGGTTATTCTATGTATATATCGTACATTTAAGCTAAGGTATCTAACGTTTAGTTCCTTGACTGTACCAGTATCAAAATCTTTTAAGAGCTTCCTAAATGATTAATTAAGGAAATGAGGTACCTCGAGCCATATGGTTACCCTATGGGGAACACTCCCGGAGAACTCGCGAAGAACACCAACAAGGAGGCGCGAAGACCGCCGCGGTAGCCAGCAGCCGTCGCTGCCACGCGCAAGCCGCCGTCGCCGCCCCGCGCAAGCCGCCGTCGCCGCTCCCGGCCGACGTGGACGCTGGAAGGGTCTCCCGTAGGACCAAGACCTTGCTAGGCCTCGAGGTTAGCCTTCTTTCGAAAGGCTGTCGAAGGTCGATCGATAGGATCCAACCCGATCAAATAATAATTCTTCTTTCTTTTATATCTTTTAAATAACACCCGGCCTGGAATTTGGGAGAAATACGACAAATAAAACCCGTACATAACGTTAGCTACGTCAGGGGCCAGATACAATAAAAAAATGTCGATAACTTACCAAATTACTTGGCTCTCCCTTCCCTCACCGGAATAATCGGCACCGCCGGCCACGTATATCGCGTGTGCAGGCTTACTGGGACCTAGTTCCCAGTCTTCCAGAATTATCTGGATCAAGAAATTCAGAGCGAGTGCTCTCTTCGAAGTGAAGTCGTAAAGTGATCGTCGGAGGATGTTGCGCACCTATTTATACTCGCTATTCACAAAAGCCCTGCTATACAGGTGTCAAGGCCGAACCGTGGTAGCAGGCAAGGTTCCGTAGAAAAGGAAGAAACTAAATTTTCTCGAACCCAGGTCTGGAACAAGGAATTTCGAATGCCAACGAAGAGTTAGGACTATTACACTAACATGGAGCTTCCAAACGACAATCATTTCCCTTCTATCTTCTCCAAAAAATTAAATATTTCTATGGACCCTCAAATCTTACACAGCCCCTATTTATAACTCATATAAACATAAAATCCTAATCCAAAAGAATATTTTATTTATAAGGTAAAAATTTAAATCTAATCCAACCATAAAAATAGGTTTTCCATCCGCTCTTGCGGAACCCTGGTTAGCGATAAGGAATCGAGGTCACGGCCATCGACGTAAACCAAGGACGGGACCGCTTGCTTTAACGCAATCTTTCCACAGTATTTTACGCCGCAACTATGCCGAGATTTTCACCTTTAAACCAGCCCTTTGCACCTATGCCTTCGCAGGAACATTTTCCTACCCGTAAAAGACAATTCCGTAGGAACGATTTAAAGTTATGCAATTTCTTACCTGAAGTATGACCCGCGCGAAGATATGACCATCGCGCATATCCTTCGTTTACGTCTAACTTGTTTACGTTCATTTTTCCTGGAACTCGGTCGACGGCTGAAGATTTACGACCTAAAATTCTTTTGTCCTATTGTTATAGTTTCCCTACGAATACAATGGTGTTGGTTGACTTAATTTATTGCCTGTCTAGACTGGAATTTTGAGAGATAACCATGTTTACTAGAAGTCCATACAAAAAAAATGGGTTTTATGGTTTCGTATCGTAGTTATCTTATCGGAGTGAATTTTCTTTCTGGAGATAACAGTGTTTACCAAAACCTATAGAGTAAAAAATAGGTTCTACTGTGTGAGTGAGAATGTCCTGTTACAATACCTATAAGGTAAAGGTTCTGAAATTATTTCACTCTTAAGCGGATACGTTGATTTTATTTTCGTCCTTCTCACTCTGTTGAATACGTTGGTGGGTTAGGTTAGGTTAGGTTAGTATCCCCCCCGATGGATTCCAATCTTGTCGCGATGGGGGGGCTCAGTAGCCGTGGTTGGGCCCCACGGTGAAGCCAAAAGGAATCCAGGAGGGGACGCTCGGAGTGGGCCTGGAGATGGGCCCGCTCTGGATGCGTCCAAGAGGGGTGCGGGGGACAGAGTTTTCTGTCTCCTGCAGCCAGGAGGGGTCGCGGGAGGAGAGGCGTGTCGGTGTGTCGTTGCCGCTCGCCCTATCTCCCGCGACCAAACGGTGGCGCACCGTTTGATGCGTCGGCGGCGGGGCCGCAGGGGAAGAGGAGTGTCGGTGTGTCGTTGCCGTTCTCCCTGTCCTCTGCGGCCGTTTGGTGGTTTGCGGCGGAGCCAAAGATCAGATCCGCCGCGGGGTATGGGAGGTCGATGCCTGCGAAGTGCAGGAGCAAGCTTCGCAGGTATCGGCTTACCCGTGCCCACGGCCCCTGGGTGGCGGTCCCGGGGGGGTCCGTCGCCTTACGGATGGGCGCCGAGGAGGTAAGGCCGGCTTAGGTGTTTCTGGCCGGCCTTGCTGTTGGAGGGGAGCTCCATGCTCCACCTCGTGGAGGGGCTGCGCAAGCGGCCGGGCACCGGCGGGTTCGCGGAGGTTTGCGGAAGCGTTCCCGTGTTCCCGTCATACGGTGCGAGGAGGAAACACCGTGGGGTTAAGCCGGTAAGAGTCTGGCATAACCCAGCCGCTCCCCCGGGCGACTGGGTATCCATGAGGATTCCCCACGATAATAAAAAAAAAAAAAAAAAAGTTAGGTTAGTATGCAGCGTTGCGGAAGAATATAACAGAAAAACGTTGTTTTACCTAATTACTTCAAAAACTAAGCCAGTTATTTAAATGTCGTTCTGAGCGTTTTTGGGAATTATTTTTTACCGATACATTAAAATAAAAATTACAATTATGTCCATCGTAGTTTTCGATGGAAATTAGCAAAATGGAGATTTTGGAGCAATTTTTGGGAGAACTTTTTGGCGATAAATTTTTATCCAATCGTGTTTCCGAAGTTAGGTTAACACATATGCTGTTTTTTCTCCAGAAAATCCAGGACTCCCACGGGATTTGTAAAACCCCGAAATTCACGCGGGCGAAGCCGCGGGCAAAAGCTAGTTTTGAAATATAGTTAATTTTCCTTTTATGCTCCCACGTAGTTTTATTAATTCTTTACTCCGCGGGTCACTCATTTTTAAGCAAAATGATCAATATATGTTAAGCAAAAGTCTATAGACAAAAGTTGAATGTGAAAAAATAAATAAAGTGAAAGAAAAATGCAAAATAATTTAAGCGTAAGAAAGTTATAACTCGCGGCAATACCTACAGTTTTACGGAGTGCACATTGATGCACACCGAGCAGCGGCTACCCGCGCGCCGAGATAAGAACCGGTTCGAACAATAGGTAGGCTCGGAGCGATGTCGTTATCTCGTGCTCGGTTTTAAGCAATGAGAATGGATGTGTAATTATATTAATACGAATGTGAATAATTAATGAATCAGCAATATCTTAGCGTATAAAATCTATTAGCTTATAATGATTTCATAGCAATTTATGTGTTGAATGTATGATTATAGTAATTTATGGGTTTTAAATGTTTACCTAAACGAAATTATAATAGTAATTAGGTAGGTATTAAAAGGCGAAAGAGCAATAATTATTAGCCGTATGTGATTATTATTACGATGAACGATTTATTGATTTACGTAATTATGATTAACAAAGTTACTTTATAAGATTATGGGATTGTGAAATAATTACGTAAGGATAAAATTATTTGTGTAAATAAACCAATGAAATGCGAAGAGATCACAATGTCTGATCCAGAAGAAAGCAAGAAAGATGGAAAAATAAGAAAGGAATTGGAACGAACTCACTCAAGGTCACGTCCTTGTCCTTTTGTTTCCGCGATGCAATTCTTCTCGCAGTTTCCACCGGCGCTTGATTCACGGTGTGGGCACTGGGCTCCCTTTTCACGGGAGAAGGACCATATGTTGAAGGGTTGACGTTATAGAATTAAAGATTTCTTCAATGTGATTATTGTGGTACTTTATTTGTATACAATATGTGCGGACTGTAGTAACGCGTGGCTTTGGAGCCCGCCGTGCCGTGAATGCCGTCCCACGCCGTCTTGAGCCGTGTGCGTGTCGCCCCCGCACCGCTCCGCGCCAGGCCCCGGCGCGTTCAGTAACCAAGTACTGAACAATTTCTTAATTTTTCCCAAGATTTCCCGTACAAAATGAGTGGTCCTTGGGTTCGATTCGTAAAGGCGTCTTCGACCCGTAAAGGAGTCTTCTTCCAATCTCTCCTGTCAACGTGCTATCTTCTTTTACACAATTTACCTATATCTTCTTTGGTCTTCCTCTACTTATACACTCTGTCGAAATCGCTTATGTTACTCAATTCGCATGGAGTAAGACATGAAATACATGCCATGGGGCGTGTCATCGTGGATTGTAATATCTATACTAACCAAACTTATCTTATTCTGAGATGATACCAACGCCCAGATATTGTAATTAAGCATTCTGATGCGCTACGTGTACGTAGCAACCCGGTCCTGCTACGTACGGGTTATCTTGTATAGTTATACCAAGTTGCACGATCAAAAGGACGATTTAAACTGTCGATATTTCGACCCCGTTTTGATTGTGCTACGGAGAAAAGTAGCTATAGGTTTTTTTAAACATCCCACGAGTGCTCTCAAATTTTTCAGGATGAAAAGTATCTTAAATGTTGACCGGGCATATATATAAAGTAGGATCATAAAATTTCATTAAAATCCGTTACTTGAAAGACGCCTGCTAACTGTTTTTGTAATGTTTTCTTTCCCGCGGGAACTCGATTGGATTAATAAGTTTTACTATATATATATTTTGTTAAAAAGGCAACATAAGGTATCAGCATAACCAATTTTACTAAATTAAGTTCATTAGTTGTTGTTTACAAAGCTGTTAAATTAATTGCAGTTTTTTAACTATCCCACGGGAACTCTTTATTTTACCGGGATGAAAAGTATCCTATATGTTGACCAGGGACATAGGCTACCACCACACAAAATTTCATTGGAATCGGTCCAGCCGTTCCAAAGATTAGCCCGTACAAACAGACAGACAAACAGACAAACTACAGATTTATTATATGTATACTAGCTGTTGCCCGCGGCTCCGCCCGCGTGCAGTTCGTTTTTTTTACAAAAATGTTTCCCGTGGAATTTCTTAATTTTTCCCAAGATTTCCCGTACAAAATGAGTGGTCCTTGGGTTCGATGGACCCGTAAAGGAGTCTTCTTCCAATCTCTCCTGTCAACGTGCTATCTTCTTTTACACAATTTACCTATATCTTCTTTGGTCTTCCTCTACATATACACTCTGTCGAAATCGCTTATGTTACTCAATTCGCATGGAGTAAGATAGAGTGGGGCGTGTCATCGTGGATTGTAATATCTATACTAACCAAACTTATCTTATTCTGAGATGATACCAACGCCCAGATATTGTAATTAAGCATTCTGATGCGCTACTGTGTACGTAACAACCCGTTCCTGCTACGTACGGGTTATCTTGTATAGTTATACCAAGTTGCACGATCAAAAGGACGATTTAAACTGTCGATATTTCGACCCCGTTTTGATTGTGCTACGGAGATAAGTAGCTATAGGTTTTTTTAAACATCCCACGGGTGCTCTCAAATTTTTCAGGATGAAAAGTATCTTAAATGTTGACCGGGCATATATATAAAGTAGGATCATAAAATTTCATTAAAATCCGTTACTTGAAGGACGCCTGCTAACTGTTTTTGTAATGTTTTCTTTCCCGCGGGAACTCGATTGGATTAATAAGTTTTACTATATATATATTTTGTTAAAAAGGCAACATAAGGTATCAGCATAACCAATTTTACTTAATTAAGTTCATTAGTTGTTGTTTACAAAGCTGTTAAATTAATTGCAGTTTTTTGACTATCCCACGGGAACTCTTTATTTTACCGGGATGAAAAGTATCCTATATGTTGACCAGGGACATAGGCTACCACCACACAAAATTTCATTGGAATCGGTCCAGCCGTTCCAAAGATTAGCCCGTACAAACAGACAGACAAACAGACAAACAACAGATTTATTATATGTATTGATGATTGATGATATTGATGATATATTGATTGATGATGATAGCTGTTGCCCGCGGCTCCGCCCGCGTGCAGTTCGTTTTTTTTACAAAAATGTTTCCCGTGGAATTTCTTAATTTTTCCCAAGATTTCCCGTACAAAATGAGTGGTCCTTGGGTTCGATTCGTAAAGGCGTCTTCGACCCGTAAAGGAGTCTTCTTCCAATCTCTCCTGTCAACGTGCTATCTTCTTTTACACAATTTACCTATATCTTCTTTGGTCTTCCTCTACTTATACACTCTGTCGAAATCGCTTATGTTACTCAATTCGCATGGAGTAAGACATGAAATACATGCCATGGGGCGTGTCATCGTGGATTGTAATATCTATACTAACCAAACTTATCTTATTCTGAGATGATACCAACGCCCAGATATTGTAATTAAGCATTCTGATGCGCTACGTGTACGTAGCAACCCGTTCCTGCTACGTACGGGTTCTCTTGTATAGTTATACCAAGTTGCACGATCAAAAGGACGATTTAAACTGTCGATATTTCGACCCCGTTTTGATTGTGCTACGGAGAAAAGTAGCTATAGGTTTTCTTAAACATCCCACGAGTGCTCTCAAATTTTTCAGGATGAAAAGTATCTTAAATGTTGACCGGGCATATATATAAAGTAGGATCATAAAATTTCATTAAAATCCGTTACTTGAAAGACGCCTGCTAACTGTTTTTGTAATGTTTTCTTTCCCGCGGGAACTCGATTGGATTAATAAGTTTTACTATATATATATATTTTGTTAAAAAGGCAACATAAGGTATCAGCATAACCAATTTTACTAAATTAAGTTCATTAGTTGTTGTTTACAAAGCTGTTAAATTAATTGCAGTTTTTTAACTATCCCACGGGAACTCTTTATTTTACCGGGATGAAAAGTATCCTATATGTTGACCAGGGACATAGGCTACCACCACACAAAATTTCATTGGAATCGGTCCAGCCGTTCCAAAGATTAGCCCGTACAAACAGACAGACAAACAGACAAACAACAGATTTATTATATGTATTGATGATTGATATTGATTGATTGATAAACTAGAAGTGAGTGGTATTTATGATTCAGGCTCACAGATTTCTATAATAAATTCAAGATTAATAAAAGTAAAAGAAAAAAAAGATGATGTGAACATAGCATACATGAAAACGGTTAATGGTGTGAAGAAGATGGATGGCTTGATAACAATAGAAATTAAAATATTTGATTTAGAAGAAGAGGTGGATGTATACATAGTAGAAAATGAAGATTTTGATGATTTCATAATCGGATTAGATATGATAAAGAAATTCAGATTAACCCAAAATGAGAACTTGCAGATAGAACAAAAGAAAATAACAAATAAAATAGACAGGATGTCTAAAGATAACAGAAATGAAGATAATAATATAAAAAAATATACAGTAAATTTCAATGAACACATAGAAACAGAGGAATTTATAAGTATGACAGACCATTTAGATAATCAAAAGAAAATTGAGATAGAGAAAATTATAAAGGAATATAAAACAATATTTGCTAAGGACAAGTATGATATAGGTTCAGTTAAAGATTATGAAGCTCGCATAGATTTACAAGTAAATAAATATTGTAGTAAAAGACCATACAGATGTACAATACAAGATAGATTAGAAATTGAAGAGCAAATATCGATGTTACTAAAGAACAATTTAATAGAAGAATCATACAGTCCTTTCGCTGCTCCAGTGACATTGGCGTTTAAAAAAGGTGAAAATAGAAAATCCCGTTTATGTGTAGATTTCAGAGAGTTAAACAAAATAGTTATACCACAAGCTCAACCATTTCCTTTGATAGATGATCTAATTATTAAAACTAGAAATTGCAAGTATTTTACTACACTAGATATAAACTCAGCATTTTGGGCAATACCATTACGGGTGGAAGACAGAAGTAAAACAGGATTTGTCACACAAGATGGCCACTTCCAGTGGACCTGCCTCCCTTTTGGCTTGAAAACATCACCAGCAATTTTCCAGAGAATCTTAAGCAATATTCTAAGAAAACACAATCTCACAGGATACTCTGTAAACTATATTGATGATATTTTGATATACTCGTCTACCTTTGAAGAACATATAAGGCACATTAGAAATGTATTAGAGGCAATAATTAAAGAAGGCTTTAGACTGAAGTTTAAGAAATGTACCTTTGCTTCAGACTCGGTAAAATACCTCGGCCATATAATTCAGAACAATTCAGTAAGACCACTAAAAGACAATTTGATTTCAATAAGGAACTTTCCAACTCCTAAGACGCAAAAGAACATCAGACAATTTTTGGGAAAAATAAACTTCTACCATGACTATATACCAAGAAGTGCAATTATCTTAGATCCATTACACAATTTATTACGAAAAAACGAGAAATTTGTATGGTCAGAGAAATGTGAAGAAGCATTCAATCTGATAAGATATTTATGTTCGCAACCGGTCTTGGAAATATTCGACAAAGACTTACCAATCAAAATCTTTACCGATGCATCTTTGGAGGGCATTGGAGCAATATTAAAACAGACACAACTAGATGGTAAAGACAAACCGGTGGCATATTTCTCAAAAAAATTGAATGAACATCAAAAACGGAAAAAGGCTATATATTTAGAATGTCTTGCTATGAAAGAAGCTGTTAAATATTGGCAGCACTGGCTCATCGGAAAACAATTCACCATTTACTCAGATCACAAACCTCTAGAGAACATGAACATTAAATGCAGGACAGATGAAGAATTGGGTGATCTCACATACTACCTATCTCAGTATGACTTTACCGTAAAATATATACCTGGTAAAGAAAATGTAGAAGCAGACTGTTTGAGCCGAAACCCTGTATTAGAACCAGAAGATAACAGAGAGGAAACATTGAGAATAGTTAATTTAATACAATTAAAAGATATAGTTGGAGACCAAGAGAAAAATGAAACAATAAGAGAAAAGAAACAAAATTTAATACTAAAAAATAATATCTATTATAAAAAAATAAAGAAACAGGAAAAGATTATCCTCTCAGAAGAATTTAGTAAAAAACTTATAAAAAAGGTGCATGAAGATTTATGCCATATTGGGATCAGACAACTGCAGAAAAAAATAAGTTCAATATATACGGCTATAAACCTAACAAAAAATATCATAAATATTTGTAAAACATGTGAAATATGCACAAAAAATAAATCAAGATGTCAAAAAAAAATTGGATTAATGTCACAACTGGAACCAGCTACCAAACCATTTGAAATAATGTCAATGGATACTATTGGTGGATTTGGAGGATCTAGGTCTACAAAGAAATATCTACACCTTTTAGTAGATCACTACACAAGATATGCATTTATTGCGACTTCGAAAACCCAGAATGCATGTGACTTTATAAATTTAACAAAGAAAGTACTAGAGACAGATGAGATTGGAATTATCCTGACAGATCAATATCCGGGCATAAATTCAAGAGAATTTAAACAATTTTTGCAGGAAAATAATATTAAACTAATTTTTACAGCCGTGAATACACCATTCTCGAACGGCTTGAATGAAAGATTAAACCAAACAATAGTAAATAAAATAAGGTGTAAAATGAATGAGAAAAATAATAAGAGAACATGGACAACACTGGCAAGAGAATGTATACAAAAATATAATGAAACAGAACACTCCGTTACAGGTTTTGCACCAAAATATTTACTGGATGGTACAAATGTCAGTATTCTACCAAATGAATTCAAAACGATGGAAAAGGAAGACAAGTGGATTGCTGATAGAAGATTGGCATTAGAGAATACAATAAAATCTCATGAGTATAACAAGAAAATATTTGATAGAAATAGAAAAATGCAAGAATTTAATGTAGGAGACAGTGTATATGTAGAAAATGGAAATAGACTGAATAGAAAGAAATTAGACGAATTAAAAATAGGCCCTTTCAAGATAATAGAGAAAATATCGAATTCCATTTATAGGATTGATACAGGCAACAGAAAAACAGAATCAACATTATTTCATATAACAAAATTGCAACCTGTCATAACAGAGGCTGAAGAAGATGAAGGAGATGATAATGAATATGAAGATGACTTATAAGTACATTTTACAGGTATATTGCTTAGAATTTTCGCTCTTAGGGGGGGAGATGTAATGAAATGAGTGACATTTCATTCATTTGAATTTGCCGCGCTTCGCGTATCAGCTGTCTGTCGCGTACCTATGATATAGTGATTAGTGATCTGTGTCTATGATTTAAAATGGCGAGTGACGCTGAGATTGTTTTGTGCATTTTTATCGTAATAAAAACTCATAGAAAGAATGTGATTGAGGACTCGATATATAGTGAACTTTAAATGTCGTTTCTTTGTTATTTCAGGTGAGATAGAAGTGTAATTGTCGTAACTTGATAATAACTTGATAATTGTAAAGACTTGTTAAATAAAACAAAACTTTGTTATTTCAGAGAAACAATTTGTGGTTTGTTTTGGAGATCCTCAATGCCTTATATACCCAATGGCCCGACAAAAGGTGGTTTGCACATGTTGAAATTCAAGGCTTCCAAATGTAGTACCAAAGAGTTTAGAAACAAAGATTATTTTCTGATGGCATCATGCAGTGGGCTAGAGGCGAAATAAAATGGATTTTTTGCGAAACTAAAATCTCGTCACGAAGAAAATCTTTGAACTTCTAGAATGAAAGGACATGTCCCAGTTCAGTATGGAGGGTGGTTTTTTATTCTGATTGTCAATGAACCAGAACCAAACTGCCATCAAGTGAAAGAGAAAAAAATATAAAACTAATCGCCATATAAATGATAATTTTAGAAAACTCCGTTTTTTTTAAATTAATTGAGAAAAATATCGTTTGCAGAAAATATTTTTCGATGGATGGCAACACTAAAAACTGTTTCTAATGTATAGATCTACCAAATCTGGCACCTGCAAATGTCACTTTTATGTCAGTTTGAACTGCCAATGTTCAAAATGCGCCATTACACTTTTGAGTTATTGAGTTTGTTATATTGCCGACAAAGGCAATATAACAAAATTAACTTAAATATTATAAAAATTAACTTAAACAAATAATAAATCACAACATTCGGCCATCCAACGGCGTGCTATAGGTTAATAAAGAAGGAAATATAATATATAATATATATATAATATAACTCTTATCTCCTAACTTTTGAAAAATGTTTTTCTCAATATTGGAGTCCTTAAAAAATCTGTAAATTATTTAGATGGAAGCCTTTTTGGATTTCTATCCAAATATATTAAAATCATCCTGGTTCATTAAATTTAAATTTAAAAAACCATTTTTGGACAACTCCTTTTCTAAACCTAGAATGGAAGTCCTTGGAGGAGGCTTTTACCCGAAGGGGGTCCATACGGATAAATTAATTTAAATATTCTTTATATGCATGAAATTTTTCTTATGTCTGTATAGAATTAAATAAAGCTTATCTTATCTTATCTTATCTTATACCTAGAATATACAATTTTCTATACCTGAAGACAGCGCCATCTATCATTTGTTTAGTGAAATCACACATGAAAATATAAAATAGCAGGTTTTTTTAGGTGTTATTCCAAATTTTGTTTCTACCAAGTGTCCCACGACTAATGACGAAATACGCTACGCCCAGAGGACGGGAAAGATGTGACGTATTATATGTTGAAGCCAAAAATAAGGCGTCGCGCTTCATATATTTTGGTACCGCTGTCAGCGCATACCGCTACCGGTCGCATACATTATTAGCAACATTTTACTGTTTTGACAAATGAAAAGAGGTTTCAGGGCGGAGCCTAAAAATATATGCGTGACGTCACTGCTCGTCCTTTATGTAACATCCATGCCCACGACACTTATGTGTTATTAAGTTTTTAATGTATCTTGAGCGTCACTCACCGTTTGTGGTACGGGTCCTCGTACTCCGGCATCAGGTTCACGTTCAGTTCACGAAGGTCCTCTAGACTCAGGCTCCTGCAAAATTATACATAATATGATCTGTCTATCAATATCAGAAAATATAACATAGAATTAAAAAAATTAAAAACCTTCAACGCTTGTCATTTAACGATTATACTAACACAATTGAAGCACTATAATAATATAAAGCTGATAATCTTATATCATTCTGGAAAGAAATAGAGGCAACATTTTTATAGTACAACTAGCTGTTGCCCGCGGCTCCGCCCGCGTGCAGTTCGTTTTTTTTACAAAAATGTTTCCCGTGGATTTTCTTAATTTTTCCCAAGATAAATGAGTGGTCCCTGGGTTCGATGGACCCGTAAAGGAGTCTTCTTCCAATCTCTCCTGTCAACGTGCTATCTTCTTTCACACAATTTACCTATATCTTCTTTGGTCTTCCTCTACTTATACACTCTGTCGTAATCGCTTATGTTACTCAATTCGCATGGAGTAAGACAGAGTGGGGCTTGTCATCGTGGATTGTAATATCTATACTAACCAAACTTATCTTATTCTGAGATGATACCAACGCCCAGATATTATAATTAAGCATTCTGATGTGCTGCTGTGTACGTAGCAACCCGTTCCTGCTACGTACGGGTTATCTTGTATAGTTATACCTAGTTGCACGATCAAAAGGACGATTTAAACTGTCGATATTTCAACCCCGTTTTGATTGTGCTACGTAGATAAGTAGCTATAGGTTTTTTTAAACATCCCACGGGTGCTCTCAAATTTTTCCGGATGAAAAGTATCTTAAATGTTGACCAGGCATATAATATATAAAGTAGGATCGTAAAATTTCATTTAAATCCGCTACTTGAAAGACGCCTGCTAACTTTTTTTGTAATGTTTTCTTTCCCGCGGGAACTCGATTGGATTAATAAGTTTTACTATATATTATATATATTTTGTTAAAGAGGCAACATAAGGTATCAGCATAACAAATTTTACTAAATTAAGTTCAGTAGTTGCTGTTTACAAAGCTGTTAAGTAAATTGCAGTTTTTTAACTATCCCACGGGAATTCTTTATTTTACCGGGATGAAAAGTATCCTATATGTTGACCAGGGACATAAGCTATCACCACACAAAATTTCATTGGAATCGGTCCAACCGTTCCAAAGATTAGCCCGTACAAACAGACAGACAAACAGACAAACAGAGAAACAAAAAATTTGAAAAAAATTTAAATTAGTTCTATTTCACTTTTTACATCCCCCTGACTCCGTTTTTAGCATTTTTTTTATTTGTACAGAAATTCGACCTCTACAGATTTATTATATGTATTGATGATTGATTGATTGATTGATTGATTGATGTTCAATATCTGGGCGACCGAGCTTTGCTGGGTAGTATATCTATTAACTAATAGATGGCAGCAGTAGTCATATTTTTATTTGGTAAATTCGACATTTTCTAAAAATGAATCCTAGCTAGATTGATTTATCGCCCCCAAAACCCCCTGTATACTAAATTTCATGAAAATCGTTCAAGCCGTTTCTGAGATTCGGAATATATATATATATATATATATTATATAAATATATATATTATATAAAATTGTATAAATATATATATATACAAGAATTGCTCGTTTAAAAGTATAGGATACAACATTACAATAATACTGCTTTAAGAGATAGCTATGTAGTTCTTAGCTAACTAAGAACTACATAGCTATGTATGGTTAATATCGGTCCAGCAGTGTAAGAGTATCAGGGGTTGTAACACAATCTCTTAAAGCTTAAATTGAATTGAATTGAATTGAATTGAAGCAGTATTAGTTCTTAGGAACTACCGCAAAGAAACTAACTTTGACAAAAAAACCGCATCGAAATCGGTCCATCCGTTTAAAAGCTACGATGCTACACACAGACACACACACATATAGACAGACATCTAGCAGAAGGAACTAACCTGGCATCCACTGCCCTCACGAGTTCCACTTGCAGCCCCAACTCATCGAAACTCAGCTCCATCAGTTTCCTCCGCTCCGCCCTCCTCTCCAGGTTGATCATGAATATCCTGCTGCAGTTGAGGGTGTCCTTGCGCGGGTAGCTCACGTGTCGTCGCAGCTGCGGCACCAGCGGCAGCGGACGGCCTCGCCCGATGGCTTGCAGCTTGACGTTCAGCAGGCTGTCGCGCTCCAGCGTGTCGCTGTCCACCGTGCTGGCGCTCTGAGGCGGCTTCGGCACGTAGCCGAACGAGTGTGTGTTGCACACGCGCAGAGGGACTCCTGCGGAAGACAACATTACTAGTACTAAAAGAAGACGTAACAAAGATACTGTTAGGTCTGGTTGCTGGTGGCAAGGAAAACACCAATTTAAACATTGGGTTTTTATTCGGTTTTCGGTGACAGGGAAGCACACTTGGATTATCTATATACACTATAGTTCCCTGGAGAAGATTTTATAGAGCCGGAGCTTCACCTTAAGGCTACATTGCTGATGATGATGAGGCCGGAAGGAAAACCAGTCCGTCGCCCCAAGGTTGGCAGCAAATAGCCTACAAATGCGAACTGGTTGTAGATGAAAAGATTCTGTATATATAAGAAAAAACTTATTAAAATTTATTCTGGTCCGGACTTTCTACGACAGGGCCGTATTTGGGTTATAACAGTACGTACGAAGTCATCACTTTCTAGGTGTGATCACAGTTTCTTGCTCGTCCACGCCACAACTACTGAACTGATTTGGTTAAAATTTTGGAAAAAGCAATGTTTTACTACGGACTATGAAAACTAGCTGGTTGCCCGCGACTTCTCTCGCAGTAATTGTGGTTTTTACATAATATGTTTTAATTTTATAATAAATCAACCTTAAAAGATTTTTTTCATTCATAATTTTTGCGTAACTTTAACAGTTTGCACAACACACGCAATGGAAGCTCACCGAAAGCAATAATTTTGCAACAAACAAACAAAACAAACTCTTAATCTTCACATATGAGTATAGATTAAATATACCTAAAGAAGCGGCTTTGTGCGCGAACACGATAGTATCGTCCACTGGTCCGTCGTAATCCTCATCGGGCACGTACGACAATCTATCGGACGCCTCGAACTGCATCGAAATCAGCACAGCAGTGTGCACCATGGGCACGGTGTGGCAGTCGATGAAATCTTCGTCTCTTTCTAGTATAGAGTAGTAGTCGTCGCATCGTTTGTAGTAGAAGTCTTCCGTCACCGCGCACCTGCAAATATTAAATCATGGTCACCATTTTAAAAGCTATTACTTCTTCTTCAAGTGCCGTCTCTTGGCCGTGTCCTATCGAAAGTTGGCCGCCATCATAACGATTTGGATCTCACTGCTCTGAATAGACTACGGGTGCTCTTTCCAAACCATTGGCGTGAGTTTCAAAGCCAAGATATTCTCCTTGCATTATTAATTAATGGAGCCCATATTTCTGGGTGTTACGCATCACATGTAAGAAATACTCAAATTTTCTCTTTATAGATTAAGACTTTACACTTCTAGACATTTCCCGTCGTTGCCGTCGTGCTTGTAAATCAAAACTAAATTTCATTGTAAAGCTCAAGCGATACACCCTTATGCCTCTTGCACATTATCCGATTTTTTTATATCTAATGAGGAATGTCTTGCAAAAAATTCATTCACATGGTTGTTTATAAGAGACCAAACATGCTAATAACAATCATGCTATTAAAGCATGCTCGAAATTATTTTCATGTAGAATAATTAAGCTCATTATTAGCAGAGACTTCATATGTACTTCGTGCATGCTAGTTAGTAACAAATACTTGAAACTAGCATCCTTACGTGCTACTACGAAGCATGTGTATCTGTACCAATCACGAAATACGCTACGCTAAGCTAAGAGGACGGGAAAGATGTGACGTATGTTGAAGCCAAAAATGCCAAAATGTGCGTCATACATTTCGGTACCGCTGACAGCCAACCAACTCATCAAGCTTTGCGACACAGGAGTTTTACAGTTTTGACAAATTGAAATTGATGCTTCAGGACCTACAAATACATGCATGACATCACTAAGTGCTGATCCTTTATATCCTTAATCAATGATCTGTACTTTTATATCAGATCAAACAGAAGCATAATATTTTGATATCTTGTCTGAATTTGTGCCAATGGTCTGACTTTGTAAGTGGAAAATTTATTAAATATACAACAAAAAATCCATGTAAATGTGGAATAGTATTATAGAATTGAAGATAAATTATCCATTATTAGCTTATAAACTGTAGCATGGAGGAGGATAGAAGCGGCCACATACATGCAGAAACATCAGTAACATCTAACCAAAAGTTAGAGTAGGAGCCCTCGGATTGTAACATTGGCGCAACCACCGGTAGCCTCTGCTGAACCAGAATCCGCAACGTGTCGCGCTCCGTCAGGAACACGTCAGCGTCCAGCATCTGCAGACATACAAGACATGACTTCGCTGTTGCCTCATGGTATCCACTACCCATGTATATAGTACTCAAGTAAAGCTATCTCATGCAGGAGGGCCAAATTTTGGTTAAAAGGGTCTTTCTTCCTTAAATTCCTTTTATATTTTGTTTAAAGCACTTTGATTTGTGCAGTATATATACAATTTTGTGTAGAACTAGCTGTACCGGCAAAATTTGTTTTGCCGTTAGGGATATAAAAAATAGCTTACGACATACTCTCAGACCTACCAAACAAAGAGACAATTTCATAAGAATCGGTCGAGCCGTCTTTGGTAACAAAAATTGGCATGAGATTTTTATATGTATTACTCGTAGATTCACTAGATAGCATGCTTTGATGATGTGTTAGGTTAAAAAAAGGTTTGAATCTAACAGGTCTGCAGTGTGACATTTCGGCAGTTTCATTGCCTCATAAGCGTCTTGTCTCTGCTCTACCGGCAACTGTTTGTCAAAGCCTTTACAATTACAAAATAACCTCATACTTACAAACACAAAATCAGCCCACTGCTTCCTCGCAAACTCAAGTGCCTCTTGTCTCAGATGGATCACATGTTGAAATCTCTTTAGACTCCAGAGAACTGGTGTTGATTCGTCCTCGTACAGTGGTGAGCTCCTTAAATCGGCATCTATGTATGTGCCGTGATAGAGGGAACCAAATTCGTTCACCCAGTCTTCAATAATCTCCAAGCTATTATCTGATGAATGGTCACAGTAGAATCTAAGGAAAAAAAATTTTTTTTATTACATTAGATTCAATCTTTCTGCAAATCATGTGTTTGTTCAAATAAAATATCATCAATGTTTGAAACTGGTGTTTGTCAGTGCAGTATTAAAATAGAGGTCAATGGACTTTACAGTGTCATTGGACTATTATCTATAATATTCTACACAGTACAAGTTATCAAGTAGTACAATATTTTTAATGACTTTTCCACACTATGAGTACATAAATAAATCCAAGTGGTCCATAAACCAGTGTCCAGTGAGAAGCCACTTATTATAATAATCAATTAATTGCTTAATTTCATAGAATTTCTTTTAATTTCAGTACTAAACTCCACTTTCCTCACCTCATTCTCTATGAATTTTTATTGATTAGGTATATTTGGCCAGATATTCAGCAAGCTTTGGAACTAAATGATCTTTCAGCTGACTGCAAAGTTTATAGAGAAGCTGTTTTGTGTAAAATAGCACTTGGCTTTGTTGAGCACTTCGAGTATCTTGGAAGCTAGCTTAGTTACTTTTTGATTCATAACATATCATAAATCTTATTAGACCACACTTGTTTGAGATTGTAAAAAGCCTAACAATAGCACAATCAAAAACCTGTGGTCAGCTTTATCTGCCTGGCAGCACTAGCGGTATGGTTACCTATGGGCTATGACCAAAGATTTAAATCACAAGATGGGCTCTAAGCCTACATTGCGCTTGCGCACATCAAAAACTTCCACAAACATGCTGATGAGTGCTCTCAACATGCTGTAGTTGCACTTGTGACAGAGAGAGTGACAACGTTGTAGGGTTTCAACTCAAACGCCACTCGCCAGTCAAATCCCAGTCATAGGCGCGCGCGCACGTACAGAATATGTGCATCAAAAATATCATACCTACCTCACGTCAGTGCACTGTGCAACGATAGTTCCAGCGGCGTTTATGTGAGTCTTTTGGATTATGTTTTCAATATTTAATTAATTCAAACCGTATCAACCAAACGTGTCCCACACAAGAAAAAAAATGTGAACGTTTTTGAAGGTTTAGAGCTCATCTAGCAATTTAAATCTAGAAAGAAAGAAAGAAAGAAAGAAAACAAGTTTATTTAGGACCAAAAATATAAAAAGGAATACAAAAAAAAAAGATTACAGAAAAAAAACATGCTAACAAAAACAAAAACAAAACTAAATAAAAATGCGGTTGTGGTCCCAAAATGGCGTCCACTCAGCATTCACCTCGCATGTGGCCTGTAGGAAGGCCAGCATGCAAGGTGCTGGTCTTCCGTGGAGCCATAGGTAATCTCTGGCTATGACGTGACTATGGCATATATGCATTCATCACATGAGACATAAATCTCATTATTTATACCAAGAAATCTTGGAGTACAGTACAAAATGCTTGCCAGTTACTCTGGCAACCTATTGCGGTCTGAAGACACAAATGCACTGCAATAACACTACAGGGCAAAATGTATTAAAATTATTGTGTTATGGAAACAAACATATACCCGGTCAGGGCGGACAGCACGAAAAAATGACACCAGTTTATCGGTACCAAAATTCCACAAACAGTAAGGCCACGCTTTAGTTCGCTCAGCGGCCAGCTATAGAATTTAGACAGAGCTACTGCTGCTGCTTGCTTGTACGTAAAAAGGTTTACGTAGAGTTTGGATACCCATATCCTGAAGTTTCTTATGCTATGGGCTATGGCAAAACATCAATCATGAGTTATTGAAGTGGTACCACCAGTAAAACCCAATTGAATAGGAGACTACACTTACTGAATATACAGGCGGTCTTTCGGATAATTTTGCTCCAAAAGAGACGATAGAAAGTATGGAAGTGTGTGCGCCTTGTTCCTAACGAGCACAGCAATTCCCACAGTCGGGAGTTTTGTGCTCAAAACATCGTAATTATCACCTACACTAAACACAAAGTAACCTCTCCCGAGCAATAATAAAACGATATTTAGTTTATATGAATAGGAGAACATCATGACACAAGTTCGTTCGACTAGTTTCGGCCTTCAATTATTATTATTAATATTACTTTCCACATTGGTTTTTCTGTTTTTCCTATTTGCTAATTTCCTTTCCAAATTCCAAGTTTCCACTTTTCAGCACAGAACCACAAACAACAGATCACTATATTAGTTACCAAAGAGTATATAATCACTAGTTACTAGGCTTGCACAAAGACAAACCAAACCACAAACAAAACTCATACAAAACTAGAGTCATAGAGTATAGTAGGTACATTAGTAGGTATTCTACCTATAGTTATTGCTTTGATTAGGTATATATCTATTAAATCAATGAGTTATTGAATATAGGGCAATGAATGACTAAAGAAGTAATGGACTAGTGAGCATGGAATTAATAAGTACTTGTTGTACGAAGTACTTATTAATTCCATGCTAGTGAGTCTTTTTGGCTGGGCATTTCCGCCATCTTGTGTCGCATCAAAAAAAAACTAAACACAGCTATACCAACGAATAATATAATATTACTGCTATACCAAGCTATACACAGATAGGCACGAGTTATCTATATAATCTAAGGCACCAGTCAGCTGATCAGAAGGGCTGCTCTAGCTATCTATCTATATGGAAATATTATCTATGTAGTTTGTGGTTAGTAATCCTAATAATATTATAAATGCGAAAGTTTGTGTGTATGTTTGTTACTCCTTCACGGCTCAACTACTGAACCGATTTAGCTGAAATTTGGAACATAGGTAGCTTATAACCCGGATTGAAACATAGGCTACTTTTTATCCCGGAAAAATCCACAGTTCCCGTGGGATATTAAAAAACCCAAAATTTCTACAGAAATCTATAGCTACATCTATAGATAGATTGTTCAAGCGAACTTGCTTGAAAGCATGTTAAAAGTTCGGAATAGGGAACGATAACGGGAAAATGACGTTTCCCTAAGGATTCATGAAAAAGCGAATTTGACGCGGGCGGGTCCGCGGGCAATCCTAATAATATTATAAATGCGAAAGTTTGTGTGTATGTTTGTTACTCCTTCACGGCTCAACTACTGAACCGATTTAGCTGAAATTTGGAACATAGGTAGCTTATAACCCGGATTAAAACATAGGCTACTTTATATCCCGGAAAAATCCACAGTTCCCGTGGGATATTAAAAAACCCAAAATTTCTACAGAAATCTATAGCTACATCTATAGATAGATTGTTCAAGCGAACTTGCTTGAAAGCATGTTAAAAGTTCGGAATAGGGAACGATAACGGGAAAATGACGTTTCCCTAAGGATTCATGAAAAAGCGAATTTGACGCGGGCGGGTCCGCGGGCAAAAACTGATGATATTATCACTATAAATGTGAAAATAGCCACTATGTAGGTTCTGAACATAGCACTGTACGCATCGATATAATATGTTACACTAGATCTGTAATTATCGCGCCGAAGCGTAGCCAGTGAAGATGGGTCCACAGACATACTCGTAGCTAACGTCAGTTTAGTGTTCGATGTGACGCCAAACGAGCTGAAACGAGTGACGCGCGAGAAAAAATAATTCAAAATGGGTAAATGTATAGTGAAAGAGTGCGATTCAAGAACACAAAAACTTAACAAATCAACTGGAATTACGTTCCACAGGCAAGTTTATTATTTCTCAGTTGTATCAATAAAAAAAAAGAAATTTAAGAAATAAAGTGAAAATAAAATGAATAAAAAAAAAATTGGTTCAGTGTTACCATGAAAAACTTAGTTTTAGTTTCCCACATTTATGGGAGAATTTTTAATTGAGTATGGAGTAAGAGATTTTGTTTTAAGATTTTAATAATAATCACAACGTTGCAGAGTGCCTAAAGATGCAGCACTACAAAAAATACCGTTCCCCCCGCCCCCCGTATCTCTGAAGTGTATTGTTCGAAAAATCTGAAATAATTATGATCAATAGGAATAAATGCAAAAAATTTACAGGAAAAATAAAATCAACTCTCTAACTATTATACTTTTTAATAATAACAATAAACCGCCAAAAACAAAGATAATTTGCGGTTCGCAACAAAAGTACCTACTTGTAAATTATACTCGTAACATGACATGAACGTCGTGACATAACCGGCACGCTAACCACTCAACCACGGAGGTCGTCAAACTGAAGAAACGGTGCAATTGATGGAAGAATAAAAAAAAACCTTCAAAAAGAAACGGACTTTTTTTGCGACGCAATTGCCTACAACTTTAGTAGTTAGTGAAATAATCGAGTGTGACAGACGAACAGACGGACGGACGGATGGACGGACGGGCGGAGAAAGTCTCACCATAAGGGTTCCATTTTTACCATTTTGGTATGGAACCATAAAAAGGAGTGATGTCCTTTGTATATAGATGTAAATAGATATACATTTTTAATATAAAATATAAAAAAGGTAATGTCTTAGTTATTTCATTAATTATAGACGTCTAATACATCCATTAAGCAATTCTTCAAATATTTTAATTATTTAAATTATTTCAAAGTTATTTTGATTGCCGCATTATTTGGCTTCAAAAATTGGGTAAAATTTCGCATGGGTGGGTATCCCCATCCCGCGCCATTGTGTAATTTATTGCGGTCTTTGTTTTTTTAAGCGACGGAATTGTTTTAGCGCCTTGTGTAAGTGAGACAGATATATGTTTACCTGTTTACCTTCAAATGTTTAGAGGTTTCAAAGCTACGTCGTCACGTTTAAAAAGTGGCTACACGTATTTAGACGTATTTTAATGAGGTTTGTTTCTCTATGTATTTATCTCGATGACTGTACGCATTTAACAAGTGTGTTTTAGTTGAACAAGGGGATATGGGATAATAATACTATAAATAATAATCCCATAGTGCTAAAAATAATGCAAAGTGCGATAAATGTGAAAATGGGTACCTGTATTATAGGTTCCGACATTACAACTGTTTCGCTATTAGCATTTTGTGTTTTAGTTGAGCAATGAGATACAGGTTAATAATATTATAACTATTAAAACGGGTACCTATATGATATAGGTTCTGAACTAACATCTGTTTCGTTACTGACAATGTATGATTTAGTTGAGCTATGGGATATGGTATAGTAATAAGTAATGCTATAAATGTGGAAATGGGTACCTACCCATAAAGGTTCTGAAAGTACAATTGTTTCGCTATTTATAATGTGTGTTTTGGTTAAGCAATGGGATACAGGTTAATAATGCTAAAAAGGTGTTCCTGTATAGTTTCTGATATTAGAACTGTTTCGCTATTAAAAATATGTGTTTTAGTTGAGCAATAGAATATGTGATAGTAATTATGCTATAAATGCGAAAATGGGTACTTATGAGGTAAAGGTTCTGATATTATTTCACTCTTAAGCGGATACGTTGATTTTATTTTCGTCCTTCTCACTCTTATGAATACACGTTGGTGGGTTAGGTTGGGTTTTTGGGAATTATTTTTTACCGATAAATTAAAACAAAAATGATAATTATGTCCATCATAGTTTTCGATGGAAATTAGAAAAATGGAGATTTTGGAGCAAGTTTTGGGAGAACTTTTTGGCGATAAATTTTTATCCAATCGTGTTTCTGAAGTTAGGTTAACACATATGCTGTTTTTTCCCCAGAAAATCCAGGACTCCCACGGGATTTGTAAAACCCCGAAATTCACGCGGGCGAAGCCGCGGGCAAAAGCTAGTTAAATATTTAAGAGCAAAAATGAATGAATTATTACAATTAAAAATTAATTTATAGTAAAACTGGGTTTTGCCAGCGGTGCATATTATGTTTCCGGATTAGGATTTTTAACTTATCCCACGAGACCAAACTACATTTTGATACGAGTGATTGTACCTATATAAAATCTTCGCATCCGCGGCCCGTTTTCTTAAGGTGTTGCGGCCCTACCAGCCCGTGAAATTCAAATTTTATTTAGTTTTCCGCAGATATTAGACTAACTACACATTGTAGATTTATGGCAATGCATTTTGCGGTCCTACTTTTTATGCATCTACATGTTTTTAATATAAACTTTACTCGAAAGTTCCCACTCATCTCATATTGGTTCCCGAAAGATATTTTTTTGCAGTTTCCCAGATTTCGAGCTATCGGGAACGAAAATGAAATAAATGAGTATTGTTGAGCATAGTTTTTATTAAAAACATGTAGATGCATAAATGTTGTGCCCGCAAAACGCATTGCCATTAGCTTTCGATGTATAATTAGCTCACTATGAGCGAAAAACTAAATAAAATTGGAATTTTCGCGCCCGGATGGTACCCATCGCCCTTAAAGCGGAAATAACTACGAGAAGTCAGAGGAGTAAAACCTCGAGGTCCAAATAGAAGGTGGTGATATTAGGAGCCCTAGTCATCTATCAACATTTAACTTTACATAATATATGAATTTTATCGATATCGGTATAACAGCGGTCGCATCATTAGTACTTTGTTTTTGTTTTGTTAACATAACAAAAATTAAATCGAATTTATTTCAATCCTGAAGAAATATTTCTTCTTTTACACATTATATAAGTGCATGTAATATGATCATAACACATAATAAAACCTAATTTTAAACGACTTAACGATATAATTAATGAAATCGAATAGGTACTTACCTATGAAATGTTAAATGTTTTTTTTTTTTTATCGTGGGGAATCCTCATGGATACCCAGTCGCCCGGGGGAGCGGCTGGGTTATGCCGGACTCTTACCGGCTAAACCCCACGGTGTTTCCTCCTCGCACCGTATGACGGGAACACGGGAACGCTTGCGCAAACCTCCGCGAACCCGCCGGTGCCCGGCTGCTTGCGCAGCCCCTCCACGAGGTGGAGCATGGAGCTCCCCTCCAACAGCAAGGCCGGCCAGAAACACCTAAGCGGGCCTTACCTCCTCGGCGCCCATCCGTAAGGCGACGGACCCCCCCGGGACCGCCACCCAGGGGCCGTGGGCACGGGTAAGCCGATACCCGCGAAGCTTGCTCCTGCACTTCGCAGGCATCGACCTCCCATACCCCGCGGCGGATCTGATCTTTGGCTCCGCCGCAAACCACCAAACGGCCGCAGAGGACAGGGAGAACGGCAACGACACACCGACACTCCTCTTCCCCTGCGGCCCCGCCGCCGACGCATCTAACGGTGCGCCACTGTTTGGTCGCGGGAGATAGGGCGAGCGGCAACGACACACCGACACGCCTCTCCTCCCGCGACCCCTCCTGGCTGCAGGAGACAGAAAACTCTGTCCCCCGCACCCCTCTTGGACGCATCCAGAGCGGGTCCATCTCCAGGCCCACTCCGAGCGTCCCCTCCTGGATTCCTTTTGGCTTCACCGTGGGGCCCAACCACGGCTACTGAGCCCCCCCATCGCGACAAGATTGGAATCCATCGGGGGGGAATGTTAAATGTGGCCTATTTTTGTCTTTCCGCGATCTGCACTGCACAACACAACACTGAGTAGGCATTTTCACATCTGAATACTAATTATAATCCGCACACAAATTAGAATAATAATAATATTATGATTGTCTAATATTTCAAAAAACATGATACGCATAAACTTTGTATACATGTTTCTAATCTACAAAATGCGACAAATTATGGAGGAATTGGCCACCCGGCTATTTTTTCGTGACGTCACAACTTCAGTGTTGCCGAAATCAGAAAAAACAAATATGATGCTATTTCGTATAACGTAAACAATTTTGAATTAGTTAGAAAGAGACAATGTGATGTTTGTTATAGCTATGTCGATTTCACGCAACATATAAACGCTTAAGTGTGTGTAGAAAACTTTGATTATTTATTATATATTATATGAGAGGATGTAGAGAATCTGTAACAAAAAATGTCAAGTGAAGCTTCCGGGACCAAATAATGGCTGAATCGGCGGAACTTAAATGTCTTTTAGGGCTAGGGGCCTATCGATAATTTTAATTAAAAAAAAACCGGCCAAGTGCGAGTCGGACTCGCGCACCATTCCACGCGTTCCATACTATAAAAGAAGTAAAACGTGAAAATAATCACTTTTGTTCATGAATTTACGAGTATAGTTTACATGTAGGTACTTTTGTTGGCGAACCGCAAACGTAACTTTGTTTTTGGTGGTTTATTGTTATTATCAATAAAAGTATAATAGTTAGGGAGTTGATTTTATTTTTCCTGTATACATTAATATCTATTGATCATAATTATTTCAGATTTTTCGATTGATAATCTTCGGAGATATTAAGGGGGGAGGACGGTATTTTTATCGACAGTTTGCTCAATTAATCAAAAACTATCAGGCATAAAAATAAAAAAAAACGGTTTTAGAATACACAAGTAACGCCCTTTCATATGATACCCCACTCAATATTGTTATTTCATTTCGAAAATTTGAAGCCCCGGTTTTCCCCCTTTTTAAATAAAAATAAAAACAATTTTCAATGTTTTATGATTGCAATGGCGTTGGGTCACTATTACCTAAAAGTATTCTAAATTTCAAGTCGATAGCTTCGATAGTTACTGAAATAATCGAGTGTGACAGACGGACGGACGGAGAAGGCTCACCATAAGGGTTCCATTTTTACCAAATTGGTATGGAACTGGAGTCCGACTTAGAAAGGCGGCCACGGGTGGCCGGCTGTTTGAGTTCCCGGGGGCGTCTAGCGCCGAAAAGGCCGACTCCCTGGCTAAAAAGCTTAAGGAGGTTTTGGGTGACGAAGTGGTCAAGGTCTCAAGACCCATAAAGTCTGTTGACCTGCGTGTTACAGGCTTGGACGACTCCGTTACCTGTGATGAAGTGGTCGCTGCGGTTGCAGCAGTGGGAGGGTGTCCTGCAGAGCAGGTGCGGGCCGGTGAGGTTTGAAGTGGGTATGACGGACTTGGGTCAGTGCTAGTGCACTGCCCCGTAGCGGCCGCTAAGAAGGTGGTGGCTGGAGGTAGACTTCTCGTGGGCTGGGTGTCTGCGAGGATAAAGTTGCTGGACGCTCGGCCTCTCATGGCTGCCCAGTGCAAGGAGGCGACTGACCGCAGCTTGTTGTGCTTCCGCCGCGGCCAAGCCGGCCACCTCCGATTTTATTGTTCTTTTTGCCACACTTTCGCAATATTCTATAAATTTTGTTCTTATATTTTTATTTTCTACAATTGTGTATAGTGAGTTCACGTCTAGTTCTTGTTCAATGTACTGAGTTAGTTCATGTCTCTTCTTGGAGAAGATCGGGCAATTTATAAGCAGGTGGGCAACGGATTGCTCTTCTGCGGGGTCGCATTGACAACCTGGATCTTCTCTTAATTTGAACCGGTGAAGGTATTGCTTGAAACCACCGTGCCCGGTTAAAATTTGAACCAGTGTTGGAGACAGCGCGATTTTACGGATGATGGCGTTTTGGCGTGGTGACCTTTGCTTTTTCGCTTTTTTCATATCTTTCTTGCCATATTTTAATTGTATTTTCTCTGATTGTTCTTTTTATAAATGACTAGCTGTTGCCCGCGGCTCCGCCCGCGTGCAGTTCGTTTTTTTTACAAAAATGTTTCCCGTGGAATTTCTTATTTTTCCCAAGATTTCCCGTACAAAATGAGTGGTCCTTGGGTTCGATGGACCCGTAAAGGAGTCTTCTTCCAATCTCTCCTGTCAACGTGCTATCTTCTTTTACACAATTTACCTATATCTTCTTTGGTCTTCCTCTACTTATACACTCTGTCGAAATCGCTTATGTTACTCAATTCGCATGGAGTAAGATAGAGTGGGGCGTGTCATCGTGGATTGTAATATCTATACTAACCAAACTTATCTTATTCTGAGATGATACCAACGCCCAGATATTGTAATTAAGCATTCTGATGCGCTACTGTGTACGTAGCAACCCGTTCCTGCTACGTACGGGTATACCAAGTTGCACGATCAAAAGGACGATTTAAACTGTCGATATTTCGACCCCGTTTTGATTGTGCTACGGAGATAAGTAGCTTTAGGTTTTTTAAACATCCCACGGGTGCTCTCAAATTTTTCAGGATGAAAAGTATCTTAAATGTTGACCGGGCATATATATAAAGTAGGATCATAAAATTTCATTAAAATCCGTTACTTGAAAGACGCCTGCTAACTGTTTTTGTAATGTTTTCTTTCCCGCGGGAACTCGATTGGATTAATAAGTTTTACTATATATATATTTTGTTAAAAAGGCAACATAAGGTATCAGCATAACCAATTTTACTAAATTAAGTTCATTAGTTGTTGTTTACAAAGCTGTTAAATTAATTGCAGTTTTTTAACTATCCCACGGGAACTCTTTATTTTACCGGGATGAAAAGTATCCTATATGTTGACCAGGGACATAGGCTACCACTACACAAAATTTCATTGTAATCGGTCCTGCCGTTCCAAAGATTAGCCCGTACAAACAGACAGACAAACAGACAAACAACAGATTTATTATATGTATTGATATTGATGATTGATGATTGATGATAAAGGGCAAGCGCTGTAGTCGGGGGCCGTCTTTTTGGTGAGCGCTGCCTCTTTCGCAAATTCATCTGCTCTTTCGTTGCCCTCGACTCCAACGTATGCCCTTAGCTTAGGTTAGGTTAGGTTAGGTTTTTTTTTTTTTAAATAAATCAAACTCTCCACGGACTGTTCCCTCCGTGTCTTATTTTTAGATCTATTATTATAAGTTTATTTATTTTTCATAAGAATTTGTGACTTTACATGCATGGTGCACGTACGCACCCGAAAGACTTAACACTAGACGCAGCATTACTTATTCTTTTACTTATGCTACATTACTACTATCTTATTCTAAATTAATCTAATTTTTTTTTTTTTTTTTGGAAATTCTTATAATTATAATTTTTTTTTTTTAATTCTTATTATTATTATTTTTTTTTTTTGTATAACAATTATATGTTATTATTATTATTTTCCCATTTAATTTAACTCTCACACCCGGCACATGATAGATATATATAAAAACCAAAGACGTATAATAAACTTACTTACATACACATAGATTACATAAACATACATAAACGCTACACACATACATATATGTACCGGGCGGAGGACTACACCCCGGCAGGGGAGACCAAACGGCCGGGGGTCAGGGCGACAGGCTAAGAAACCGACGGACTATCCTAGCCGAGTCGAGCACCACCGCCTTCTGCATCTTGGCCGCAAGTGAACTGCCACGGAAACCCAGTCGCCGCAGATGGTGAGCGAGGCTGACTGGGATTAAACCATTAGCAGATATCACGATTGGAATGGTTTCAGTGGACTCCACGTGCCACATGGCGGAAACCTCGTGAGCCAGATCCAGATACTTTCGTTTTTTCTCCGTCTCAGCTCTCACGAGGTTCTCGTCATACGGGATCGTGATGTCCACCAAAAACACCCGCGACTGTGCCCGGTCCATCACCACGATATCAGGCTTGTTAGCCAAGATAGTCCTGTCCGTGATGATTGACCGGTCCCAATAGAGCCGGACGCCGCCGCGCTCGAGGACAGGAACCGGCGTGTACCTATAATAGGGCACCCTCTCATCCAGGAGTCCGTACTTCAGAGCAAGCTCTTGGTGGAGAATTTTGGCTGCTTGGTTGTGCCTGTGCAAATACTCAGTGTTGGCAAGCGCCGAACACCCCGAAAGCACATGTCTGAGTGACTCAACGGGATGGCGACAGGCTCGACAAATGTCATGAGTGCCATCCTTCAGAATGTACTTTCGGTAGTTCCGCGTCTTAACCACCTGATCTTGTATTGCACAGACAAAACCCTCGGTTTCCCCAAAGAGGTCACCGAAACGCAGCCACTGCACGGACGCTTTTCTATCCACGTGGGGCTCATGTAGAGCCTTAAAAAAGCGTCCGTGCAGCTCCTTCCCCTTCCATACAGACTCCCGGTCAGAGGTGCTAAGCACAGCCGGTCCCTGCCACTCGGTGTTGGCCAAAGATAGGGGAGTAAGTCCTTTATCACATTCTATGACTTCCCGATGCACCGGAGACTCCCTTTTCGTCTCAAAGTATGCTCTGAGGCTGGATATCTCCCGATTGTGCATGGTCTTGACGTTGAGCATGCCTCGACCACCACACTTTCGGGGGACATACAGCCTCATGACAGACGACTTTGGGTGGTGCATGCGATGGGCAGTCATAGTTGTGCGGACCTTTCTATCCAGGGCGTCTAGTTCGGTTTGAGTCCATCTGAGCACGCCAAAGGTGTACATGAGGACGGGCATGACCCAGCCGTTATAGGCTCGGACCTTATTGGCACCCGACAAATAACTTTTACAGATCTTTGCCAGGCGCCGAAAAAAGACCTCGCAAACAGACTGTTTCACGTCCGCCTCCTGAACCCCTATTGATTGTGACATGCCCAGATACCGGTATGACTCAGCCTCGGAGAGGGTCCTGATGCTCGACGGCTCGAGATTGATCTCGGCCGAGCGAGCGACCCGTCCCCGCTCCACATGCAGGACCGCACACTTGTCCACCCCGAGTTCCATTCTGATGGAACTGCTGAACTCAGTGGTGATGTTCAACAATTCCTGCAGACGGGAAGCGCTGGGTGCCATCAGTTTGAGGTCATCCATGTAGAGAAGGTGAGGTAACTTCGGCCCCCCTCTCCGAAACTGAAAGCCTGTCCCGGAACCCTCCAGCAACGTGCTAAGGGGGTTCAGAGCCAGGCAAAACCAAAGTGGACTCAAACAATCGCCCTGAAAGATACCCCGCCGTATCCTGATTCGGTCATCCGCAGCCGCCAGCCGCTCGCCATGGAGACAAAGGATCGTGCTCCATTGCCCCATACATTCTCCGAGGAAGTTTCGAACTGCACTATCAACTTTATACAGCTCGAGGACCCTCAGGAGCCATGAATGAGGCACCGAGTCGAACGCCTTTTTATAGTCAATCCAGGCGGCGGAAAAATTCCGGCGGCTGCGTTTGACCAAATGGCCCGCGACGGAGTCGATGAGAAGGAGCTCCTTAGTACCGCGACTACCACCCCTACACCCGTTCTGAGCCCCAGACATGATCCCGTGGTTGTCAACATGACGGGTAATTTTGGAGCTCAGAACGGATGTAAGTGTCTTATAGATGGTAGTAAGACACGTAATGGGGCGGTATTTAGCCGGGTCAGCGGTATCCGTGGTTTTTGGAGCTAAATGAGTGATCCCAGTGGTGAAAAGGCTTGGGAGTGCCCTTTGCTCAAGAGCGTCCTGGAATTGTCGAGCCAAGGTCGCATGGCAAGCCGAGAAACCCTTAAGCCAGTAGTGATGCAGTCCGTCAGGCCCCGGACTTTTCCAGTTCGGGGCCCGCCTTACTGCACCAGCTACATCCTCAGCGGAGATGGCGACCGGGTTCATCGGCTCAATTGAGGCACATGCTTCCTCTACCGCCGCAATCCAAGGACCCTCTTCGTGCTCCACCTCCGTCGACCAAACACTGCGCCAGAAAGAGACTAGGTCAGCCGTGTCCGGTCGCTGAGAGGAGGAGCAGACCGCTGGGCACTCCAGCTTTTTGTAGAACCTTTTCTGATCACTCACGAAGAGGCGATTATTATTATTTTATTATTATTATTATTACTTTTTTTTTTTTTTTTGTCATGTCTATAATATCTAAGTTACATTTATGTTCTAGGTTTGTTACATCTCAAATTATATTTAGCCGGTTTTTGTTTCATTTAGAAGCCTTCTGGCTACCTCCTCATTCCCGTCGCGAATAGCCATTTTGATATTGTAATCCCGGATGTCACTGAGGCTCGCGCTGCTAGCCCTCGAGAGGAATTGAGCGATTGCGTCTGTAATGTCATCGGTGTAGTAGGTGCAGCTGATGGTATGCCGCGACACCGCTACGATCGCATGGGGGATTTCGTCATGGATGTTGGTCTTTGTCTCCGTTGTTCGCACTATCACCACGTTTTCGAACGTCAATCCCTGGGCCTCATGGATGGTGTTAACCTGCGACGCTTGACCCGTTCCATACCCCATTGACTTCAGTAGATTTTTCTCTCTTTGGGTATGGGTAAGATACAGGGTGTTATTTGTATCTTTCGGAATCGTAGCGCCGGTATAGCCTTTTAGGACCAGGGATCGAATTCGGCTTTTGAATGCGTATATGCCGTCATATATTTGATTGAGCGCATATGCCACATCCATCGGGTTTCTGTGCGTACAAAGCAGCTGTTGGGTGATGCTCGTTATGGCGCTTGGACGGGAGTATTTTAGGGCAAAAGCGTTATTGCGGTCGATGAAGGGCACCTGGTTTTCGTCACCAATCAAGAGAGTTTCGCTGGCGTCTGCGAGTTTGGTGGCCAAAATTATCGATCCTAGATGATTCATGAGAGCCTCGTCTACAATGAGACGCTTACAGCTGGCTCTCTCTTGCTCTTTGAACCCATTTGCTAGGACCGACGCCATGGTGCGAACCTTGGCCTTTTCTTCCTCACCATGCTTCGCTGCCAGCTTTTCACTCAGGTCGTTTTTGGCTTCTATGGATCCTGTAATTACCACATCACGGGTTTTGTCGAAGTTCCTGATTATCCAGGTGGTTTTGCCACAGCCAGGTACTCCGTTTACCCATGTGAAATGTGGTACTTGCCATTTGCACAGGTTCTCGCCCTTTGCACCCGCGACACTGTTCGCTTGGTTTATTGTTTTGTGCCCTAGCATTATCCTAGTACACTTCGCTATGACTAAGGTATGGTCTTTAGATGGTGTTTTGAACCGCGGTTTTTCGGGTTCCTTTGTCGCCTCCTCCTCTAGTTCCACGAAGCCTGCCGTTGCGCTGTAGCGGCCATGTGACTATGATTTAGTTCCCCAGCATCCCCCTGTAGGATTTGCTGGGATTCGTTTACATATATAACCGCTTCGGCTTCCTCTAGTCTCGCTTTTAAAAGACAAGCGTTCTCGTGGTAGAAGGATTGCAGGATGGCGTCGCAAGTCCTTTTGCTGACCTCGAGTTCAGCTTTTACTAATGCGATGTACTCAAGGAAGGCGTTGATTGTGTGATCTTTTGGGGTTTGGGCGTCTCTGAGAACCGGTGGTTCGACGATACCCTTGTCTGCTAGTGTCCTTGGGATTTCTTCTTCTCTCCTTTGCGGAGGTTTTGGCTTTGTGAAGGTTTCCAATGCTCTGCATGCTTTGCTCGTTGTTATTTCTAGAGCTTTTTTATCTGCTTCTCCGGAGATACTTCGTATTGCAGAACCAATGGTATTTACTGCTCTGGTGAAGGCTCGTGACTGTTTTAGACGGTCTAGTAGACTTTTTCCCGCGATGCTATGGGTCTCCTCTCTTTCCTGCGTTAGCTTCTCTACGCCGCTCTGGTGTTTCTGTGTCGACGTGGTGGCGCTATGGGGCTCCTTGTCCCAGCTGACTGTTTTGCTGGGTGCTGGCTTTGCCGGTTTGAGGAAACTAAGGTCCTCTCCCCTGTTCTCGTATACGACCACCTCGTGCTTCTTTGATGCGTTTATGCAGCCGAGGTAGTCGTCCAGTTTGCCTTTCTCATAGCACACCACCATGGCGTCCACGCTGATGATGCGGGCTGTTGTTATGTCCGCAGCACAGAGTTCTGTCAGCGCACAACTCGCCTGACCGAAGGGGTCTCTTCCAGCTCCCAGCGGAATATTGCAATGATCTTGTTTTTCGTGTGCAATATTCTGCAGCGTTGATGGCCTATCGCTGTCTCCGGTAGGGCGTCGTATACTTTGCGCCGAATAGTAGTTTTGGAGGTGCTTCCGTTCATGAGCGCCGCCAGCCCCGGTGAGATCATCACCGATCGGCTCGAGTCGTTCACAACGCAGAAGCTGATCCCCAATCTCTCTGCGCTATCATCCATGAACAGGGCCACTCCACGAGTTCTTATTCCCGGTTTCCCCTTTTCTCCCAGTAGCAGGAACTGCCTGTTCGGCATTGTCTGCATCGGGTTTGGTTGGCCGGTTGATTGGCTTAGGGGTTGTGGGACTGGTGTGTTCCTGCTCAGATCAGAGCTTGGTGGTGTTGGGTTTCTATTGCGTTTCGAGGCTATGCAGACGATGGTCTCCAAGTACCTTAGGAAGGCCGGTCTGCTCTCTGCGTCAGCTATAAGGATGTGTAAGTTGTTTATATGTATGTCTTTGTTGACTTGGTACTCTGTGTCCATTCTGAGTGCTGAAAAGCGCGGGCATTCCACTATTATGTGCTCCACTGTTTCACTTATTTCTGGATCACATTCGCAAGCTGGGCTGTCTTTCAGTTTGAAACGGAAGAGGTATTCCGAGATTCCTCCATGACCAGTGAAAGCTTGGCACAAGGTTGGTGTGACTTCTATTTTTCTTAGGATGCTATAAGCATTTTTTACGTCTGGGAAGAATGTTCTTGTTGTCTTCCCAGTTTGTGAAGTACTGTACCTTGCTTGCCACTTTTTCACAGATTCTTCCCGGATACGCCGTTTTACGTATGACAGAGGGATTTTGTTGTAGTCTAAAGCCTGTTCTGTCCTATACGCCGCTACTTTTGCAAGTTCATCAGCTCTTTCGTTACCAGGGGTGCCTATGTGTGCTCTTATCCAGAAAAAACGCAATTCCCTTTCCTCTGCTTTTAGTTCCTCCACGGTTTCCCTTACGGCTTTAACTAGGGGGTGTGTCAGCTTGGGGTTCCCCAGCAGTTCGAGTGACGATCTTGAGTCGCTCATGATGTTGACTACTGGGTGCCCACTTTGGTGTGCTTGCTGAACCGCCTCATGGAGTGCGTAAAGCTCTGCTTGGAAAACCGTGCATGCAGGGTCTAATCTGAAGGTGGAGTTTGCTGTTTCCTTGTCGTTTTCCCACCACGTGAGGGCAGCTCCTACCTTTCCCTCGATCTTGCTGCCATCAGTATAGATCATGGGGCCGGTTATGTGATGTGAGTCTATAGTTTCGGAATCTAGCTTCTCCAGGAGCTCATACTCTGTTGTTCTGAGTTTAGATGGGTGTGGTCTTTCTAAGTAATGTACCCATTGCTCCAGTTCCCTTCCTGGTGGTATGTAGTCCCTTGTTAGGTTTTTCTTTGCGAGGTAGAGACTTGCGGCCTCCTGGACCCTGATGTCTAGCGGAAGCAGTCCTGATATGACCAATGCCGATGTGAGCGAGACCGTGCGGTGTGCTTTGCAGATCTTTTGCGCGTATCCTCTTTGTATGGTGTCCAACAGACTCCTAATCATTTGGAGCTCTGTCGCTGGGTACCAGACGCTTGAAGCATACAGCACTATGGGCTCGATCACCGCGACATATATGGTTCTGATTATCTCCCTATTAAGACCCCACGTGACCTTCGCTGCACATGCCAGTTGTTTATATATTTCTGCCGTTTTCCTGCTTACGGCGGCAATATGTGGCTGGAAGGTCAGATTTTTGTCTATAATGAGGCCTAGGAGCTTTATCTCGTTCACAATTTGGAGTCTGTTGTTTGACATGTAGAGTCTGGGGGGTTCGTATTTGAGCTTTTTAGTGATCACCATCGCATTTGTTTTGTGCGCGGCGAAATTTAGCTTGTTACGCTTCCCCCATTCTACTACTTCGGCTAACGTGGTATTCGCCGTTTGTTCTAAAACCCCAATCTTGTGCCCCGAGAAAACCAGTACCACATCGTCCGCAAACGCTTGGCAGTGTACCTCTGCGCCTGTTAGTTGTTGTAGCAGAGAGTCTAAGAGCAGGTTCCAGAAGGTTGGTCCTCCGATTGATCCTTGGACACATCCCTTCGTGGTGCTCCTCTCGTGCTCTGCTCTGGCGTAGTTGACTTTTACCTTGCGGTCTCTGAGGTACGAACTAACCATGCCATACAGGTTTTTTGGGCACTTTCTGGTTACTAGTTGATTTTTTAGAGCCGGCCACCACGCGTTATCGAAGGCCCCCTCTATGTCCAGCGATATCACAATTACGATCTTCTTTAGCTTTAGCTCCGATCGTATGCGACTCACTAGGTCATAAAGGGCGTCCTCAGTGCCGCGCTGCGGCATGAACCCGTATTGCGCTTTGTTGAGTGTTGGAAGGATTCTCCACTGCAATCGTCCTACCATCAATTTCTCGACAATTTTGCCCAAAACTGATAGCAGTCCAATGGGCCTGTAGGATTTCGGGTGGGTGTAGTCGTCTTTCCCTGGTTTACGGAGTATGACGACGTGGGCTATTTTCCACTGTTTGGGGAAGTGCGGCAGCGTTAAGCACTTGTTGGCTATCGCCATGAACACTTCTTTTTCGCATCCACTGCGAAAAAGAAACAATCGTGGTTAGGTTAGGTTAGGTTAGGTTAGGTTAGGTTAGGTTAGGTTAGGTTAGGTTAGGTTAGGTTAGGTTAGGTTAGGTTAGGTTAGGTTAGGTTTGGGGCTGAGCCGATTCTCGCGCTCGAGGGCTCGTGGCAAGCGTCTGGGCAAGCGACGTCCAACCGCTCAAAAACTAGGAAAATAGGCTGATAACCGGAGTCAGAAATCGAAAAAAATCGATTTTGTCGCCAACCGCAGAGCCGATTCTCGCGCTCGAGTGCTCGTTGTATGCGTCTAGGCAAGCGACGTCCAACCGCTCAAAAGCTAGGAAAATCGGCATTTAACCTTAGTCAGAATTCGAAACAATCGAGGTTAGGTTAGGTTAGGTTAGGTTAGGTTTGGGGCTGAGCCAATTCTCGCGGTAGAGGGCTCGTTGCAAGCGTCTAGGCAAGCGCCGTCCGGCCACCCGAGTGCGAGGAAAATCGACTGATAACCGGAGTAAGAATTCGAAAAAATCGATTTTCTCGTCAACGGCTCAGCCGATTCTCGCGGTCGAGGGCTCGTTGCAAGCGTCTAGGCAAGCGCAGTCCGGCCGTCCCAGTGCAAGGAAAATCGGCTGATAACCGGAGTCAGAATTCGAAAAAATCGATTTTCTCGTCAACGGCTGAGCCCATTCTCGCGGTCGAGGGCTCGTTGCAAGCGTTTAGGCAAGCGCAGTCAGGCCGTCCCAATGCGAGGAAAATCGGCTGATAAACGGAGTCAGAATTCGAAAAAATCGATTTTCTCGTCAACGGCTAAGCCAATTCTCGCAGTCGAGGGCTCGTTGCAAGCGCCTAGGCAAGCGCCGTCCAACCGCTCAAAAGCTAGGAAAATCGGCTGTTAACCGGAGTCAGAATTCGAAAAAATCGATTTTCTTGCCAACCGCTGAGCCGATTCTCGCGCTCGAGGGCTCGTTGCAAGCGTCTAGGCAAGCGACGTCCAACCGCTCAAAAACTAGGAAAATCGGCTGATAACCGGAGTCAGAAGTCGAAAAAAAACGATTTTGTCGCCAACCGCTGAGCCGATTCTCGCTCTCGAGTTCTCGTTGTATGCGTCCAGGCAAGCGACGTCCAACCGCTCAAAAGCTAGGAAAATCGGCTGTTAACCGGAGTCAGAATTCGAAAAAATCGGTTTTGTCGCCAACCTCT